>CM021102.1:313781285-313986496 GCA_007115665.2 Sequoiadendron giganteum
GGAAAGAGATCTTGTAATAGGGTTGTCCTATGGGTATGATTAATGACTAAAGAAGGGTTCACCACCAAGCTAAGGCTTGGATACACTACGAATGTGAATGACATGCAAAACCTAACTAAATGATCTAGGAAATGAAACTAAAATCTAGAATAACCAATTGAGAATGATTAAAGGCGCACCTAGAAGAAGTATGAGGTCATAAGAAGCTCCAAAATCCTAAAATATTATTGTTTAATGCCCACTAGGACTCTTATGCCAATTTGGGTGATTTAGTCTTGGACTAGGGTTTCTGGGCGGAAATAGGAATCTAATAGTGGTGAGTTTGAATCTCTTAAAATTTGGAAAATATGGAATACTAGGACTCATATTCCACAAGTGGTGTATCAATCCTACTCTAATTTTTTTGAGGGTCAAGATCTGAATTGGGTCTCCAATATCCGCTCTTCCTTCCACACTTTGTTTTCGGATCCAAAACACTAATTTCCAACCTGTAGGTGAATTCCCGTGAAGACTACAACCTTGTGACAACTTGACAACTTTCCTCAATATTTCAACCTAATATTAAAAGGATCTTAAAGCCTTGAAGCACCTAGATCTGTAATCACACATGTAGAGAGAGAGAAACTTGTTGATTTTTTAGGAAATAGGGGTTTTCCTTCGTCAAAACCCATTTAGGTAATTAAACCTCATGATAAAACAATGAAATATGAACGTTTAACATGAACAATGATACAATGAATAATTTCATGAGATATAAATCAACAATCTAGCATGAAGTGGCCATGTAGAATGTAGATAATGATCTTGAATAGATGTAGAACAATTCTTAATCTTGGATCTTGGATGCTACATCACAACACTAGCTCAACAATATACTTAATCCTTGAGGATATTTGACATGATGATGGATCTTGAATTGCTACAACAAATGATGAAGAATTATGCCCTTGAATCCTTATAAATGCTCTTGTAAACTCTCTTCAGACTCTTGTGAAGTCTTGCAATGCTTAACTCTTGATTTCTTAGGATGATATCATGAATTCTTAGGTGAATAATTATTTGAGACCTTTTTTATATAGGAAATCCATCTAGTTTACCATTTATTAGATCCCAAAGGCCAACATTCAAGAAATTTGAATTTAAAACCCTGATTTCCTACTCAAATCCTAAAAAGGGGCCAAATGGGACTCATATGCCATTTATGGCATATAGGTTGCATCTAGATGGGAATCATATGCCCAAGGTGGTGTATGGGTCACACCAAGCTTTTTTCAGGTGGAGGAAATGTCATGGAGTTGAAAAATTAAGCATTTTTTATGTCTATGTTAGGATTTTGATTGAAATAAGCCTTAGGATGCATAATATAGGGTCTTAGGGGCCTATTAATGACGATATGAAGGTCATAAATGCAAGAGGGCCCACAATGCAATGTGAAGGTGTAAATAAATACACTTTCCAACATTAAATTAAGGGAAAATTAGGTCAATTTAGATTAAAAGGAACCTAAATTGAATGTGAATGTGGAAAAAACATTAGAACACTAGATAAAGGAGACATTAGGTCCATTTTACTGTTAATCATTCCCAAATTAAGTGTGAAAATGTAAACGATGAAAATTTTCTACATTACATTTAGCCCCCACTCTAGTGAGAGGATGAACTTGCTTCAAACTCACACTACCATAGACATTCAAGAGGGTTCCAAGTGTACCAATGCATATGGTATAGGATAAAAAAGATCAAGGAGGTAACCAAGCCCCTAGAATTCGAGATCCTACATCAAATTGACATAAGAAAAAAAGGTCACACATAAGGTGTATGATATGAAACATCAAGCTACGCAAACATACAATGTCAATGACTAAAAGAAAGAAAAATAAAAATAAAAACAAGAAAAAAAACAAATAAAAAGAGGTGGATCAAGCCTCAACCATTTTTCCAATGTGATGTGGATCAAATATAAGCTATTTGTCCAAAAATGCATGCTCACTTTGAGGCAATGTAACTTCAGGTTTTTAACTAGGTGAGCATCCAAAAAGGGTGGCTTAGTGAGAAATACATGCCTCTGTATTGGCTTATCACTGTATAATGAGAAAGTCATGCCCACGTTCCGGCTTCTCATCATATGTTAACCATACCAAAGTTATGCCTCCTGATAAATTTGACAAGGTGCTGGACATAATAATGAACATTGAGCTTCATGAGGCAAGAAAAACTTTGTATGTTTGATACTCATGAACAAGCATAATGGCACTATAAGAAAATAAAGTTTGTTATACAAGGTGGCCATATAGAAAATGTTTTAAATGCAAAATAGTGTAAGGTGTGTTCAAAGAGATTTTTATTAATTCATGGAAGGTCTCTTCTTAGTGAACATCATGCTAATGTATCCAAGAGAGCACAAGTAAACGAAATATCACACACTCATAGAAAATCAAACCTGATGACACCACCACGAAATGGATGCACCATAAGGAGAAATAAAATCACATAGTGAAACATGAGTGTTGATGTATTCCCCCACTTTAAAGTAGTTGTTATCACCAATTCTATAAGAAATTTCTTTAAAGTAGAAGAATACATGAGAGATTACTTGAAAATCCTTATGCTAAGTCATATGTTTCCAATAAGCTACATCGTGAAAAGGGGAAGGGGTTGCCCAAAAAATATATAACCCAACACATCAAATGCCATCCAAATTAAGGCATGTCATCCACATCATATGCTTTATCTTATATGTACATAAACTTTGGTCAACTAGCCAAAAGAAACAATGACAAGTGACATATGAGAACAAGGCTACCTAACCCCTTGCCCCCACTTAGTGCAGGAAAAGGACGAGCCGAGATGATTGATGAGAAACATGCTAGAATGAAAATCAGTGTTTATTAGAGGATCTACTTGCTCGAATATAAGGAAGATCACCACACTCCTTAAGGTGTTGAATTTTATTACCTAGAGCCTTACATTCATTAGTATAATGACCATGAACTCTTGTAGTAAAATTTATTTCATGGTCTTTGAGGAAGGGATATCAAATGATCTTGGATAAGTCTTGAAAAAATACCCTCTTGATTAGTAGTAAAGGATGTTCCTTTATTTGAACATGATGTCATACACACACTAAATGACAAGGCCTTAGATTAAAATGGAGATAGAGGTGGTAAACCTAGATCTTTCTTGAAAGAGTATGGTATATTTTGCTTTGTGTTTTCATTGTATCTATGCGTTAGGAGGAAGTTTGTGTCCAAGACCATAACAATATTCCAATTCAGATGATGGGGGTTTATGCTTCTTAGAAGGATTGGATTCTTCATGAGAACATATATAAATCCTTTTTAGGTTTCTTAAAGTTATCCATCATCCTCTCATGATGGATGGGAGTTAAATAGCCCTCATCACCACTATGGGGTAATGTTGTTGACGTAGAAACAAGTTGAGAAAATGAAACACAAGGACCTTTTGGTTTAGATTGTGAGATTTTGTTTTCTCCCATAAAGGAGGGTGTAAAATCTAATGAACCCCAATCGTCACTAGAACTTGTGTCCAAAAATAAATCATTTGTATATGACTCTTTGGAATTTGAGGGTGAGATTTTGGATCCTTTATTGAAATGAGAAATAAAATCTAATGATCCCCAATTATCACTAAAGAGTTTCATTGTAGGTGAAAGATGGTTAGGATTAGCATCAACTTGTATAGGTTCAAATTTTGATTTTGGAATGAAAGTATTAGGGGAGTTTGGAGTGTTGCAATCATATGATTTATATCTTTGTTCATTTGCTTCAACTGTGTATATCTTGTTGTTTTATTCAAATTTCATTACACAATGAAGAGTAGATGTGAATCCTTTTACAACATCAAAGGAAGGTCTCCCTAGGAGGAGATTGTATGAAAGAGATCCTGGCATGAGATGGATAGGGGTAGGAAACACTATAGGTCTAACCACAATAGGTAATGTGATAATTCCTAATGGTTTCCTATTAACATTTTCAAAGCCATAAATATTATCATTAAGTTGAATAAGCCTCTTGTCCATGGAAATTTTATCTAGGAGGTGGATGGTACAAATATTAACACCTACTCAATTGTCTATGTGAGTGCGTCTCATTGTGGTTTCATTAATGATCACCTTTATCATCAAGGCTTCATTTTTGTTTTGAATATCAAGTGAGGGTAATTCATGTCTAGGGAATGTTATTTGTGACTTTTTGACATGCATACGAATAAAAGAGGGTGTTGCATCATTCAATTTTATATAATATTGGATCTCCTCCTACTCTATTTGCAATATTTCTTGGAATATCCATTTCTATGCAAGTGATAGTTGAATAAGCTGCCATATGGATACATTAGTGGGAGTGTTTTAAGGTCTTCAACTATATTATGAAAAGGAAAATGAGGAGCACTAGGAAAACTATGTTGAGGCTATGGTAATCAAGTAGGAGTGGTTTTTGATTGTCTACATGTTTGAGCAACTGTGTTATAACTTAGTTGCTACAACAAAAAATTACTATTAGATTGCATCATATATTTCAAGAAATATCTTATTTTCTTATGTGGTTTACTAATGGGAGGTTACTTACAAAGCTATCTAAGTAAAGGAGATCTGATTTGTGTCATCATAACCTCAACAAAATTGTATATTTGCATGATCTCTTAGCGAAGAGGAGTCTAATGTAACTTCATCATCTTCATCTAAGGAAGCCTCATTACTATTGTTTGAAAGACATGTGTCAATTTTCACATTTTCATGCACCATGATATCCTCCCTTAGAGGAGAGTTTTTAGGAGAACAATAAACTACATGTTCAGTACATTCAAAGGTTGGTTCTTCTAAAATGACTTCATCACAAGTAAGGGAGTTATCAATGGTTAAATTTTCTTGTTCAATAAGGTTTTTCATAGGGGAAAAGGGGCAACTAAGATTCTCATGACTTTCATCGATTGTATTTTCTAACATCAAAGTATCTTCTTCTCCGCTAGGAAAGATACTAGGTGAAGGATAAATGTGATTATCATGATTATCCATAATTTCATGAATTTATCCCATTATGTCTTCCAAAATAGGATAGGCAGGTGAAGAAACATAAAGTGGGTTATCATAGATTTTATTGGGTTGATTATTTAACACCAACATATACTCATCATTTATAACATTATCACAAGAGGGGAAGATGTTGGGAGATGAATATAAACTAGTTGAAGTGTTTTGAAAGTATATTTCAATGGTCTCTTGTTGTTTCATGTGATCATTGTGATTACTTATTATTATTCCTTCTTTTTTAGTAATGTTTTTCCTAATAATAGAGGTAGGAGGAGAGAAACAACCAGGGTTCTCAAAACTCTCATCGATTGGTTCTTCTAATGCTGAAATATCTTCTTCACAACTAGGAGAGATATTAGCAGAACAAATGTGATTGTTATGATTACCCAAGGTTGTATTCTCTTTCACTAGACTAACCTCACTCATAAAAGGGATACTATGAGAGGGATCAATGATGAACAAAAAGTTAGTGGAGAGGACTTCATATTCATAAGTACGTAGCAAAAAATTATTACAACACTTGACAAGATCTAAAAATAGAACATGAAGTATGATAACTATAGATTTTTGCAATGAAAAAATGATGTAATGATTGTCCTACAAATTTGAAATGCAACAATGATAGAGAAAACATGCAAAAGGATAATGCAACTTTTAGATTTCAAACAAAATAATTTACTGATTACACTATGCAATAATTTGAAAGTGAAATGTTGTAAATAAAAATTTGGAATTAAGAAATGCATGAAATGAACCTAATTAAGCTAGATCTAAAGAAATGCATGTAACATAAACTCATCCAATTGAAATAGATAACTAATGGCAATATACAAAAGTAAAGAAGCAAGGTTTTCAATGTTGTAAAAGACAATTTTAGGGCTGATCTGGGACTAATTCACTAAGACAGGCATATGTGTCCCAAACATGGATTTTTGAGGGGTCAAATGCTATAAAATGCACAACACCAAAATCCCAAAAAGTAGGCAAGACAATCTGTATTGGGACTAAATCGCCCTAAGGGGTGTATGAGTCCCAAATTAGGGGTTTTGCACCATTTTTAGAAAATTCTGAGGTTTTTTTAGGTTTTCTGGTTAGGATGATGTCTAGGCTAAGTGAAAATGAAAATTTTAAGTGAATTTCAATGATGCAAGATGCAAAAGTGCAACCTATATGCACTTTCACTAACATAAGATTTAGAAAGCTTAGATGCCAATTAACTAATAACAAACATAATGCAATGTCAATGCAGGCTAGATCTAGGATGATGATGCACTCCAAATTAGAATTATGATGTTCTAAATGTAGGTTCACCAAAATGAAAGGAATAAAATTGTCATTGGCTATGGTTTACGACATAGAACATCAATATTCTTCACTTCTCATTCAAGGAAACCCTATATATCTCAATCCAAGGATGAAGTATGGGAAAGAGACAATAGGCATGTCTTATGGTATGATTAATGAATAAAGAAGGTTTCACCATCAAGCTAGGGCTCGAAAAGACTAGAGATGTGAATGACATGCAAACTTCTTATTTAAAACATAACTAAATTACCTAGGAAATGAAACCAAAATTTAGAATAACCAATTGAGAATGAATAGAGTTGCACTTAGAAGAAGTATGAGTTTAGAAAAATCTCCAAAACCCTTAAATATCTTTGTTTAATTCCCACTGGGACTCATACGCCAATCTCAGTGATTAAGTCCCAAATTAGGGTTTTTGGGTGGAAACAGGAAAATGATAGTGGTGAGTCTGAATCTCTAAAAATATACAAAATATGCTATACTAGGACTTATATGGCACAAGTGGTGTATCAATACCACTCTACTTTTTGGGAGGGTCAAGATTTGAATCAATTCTCCAATCTCTACTCTTCCTTCCACACTTTGTTTCCAGATCTGAAACCATGATTTGCAACCTGTAGGTGACTTCTCGTGAAGATGATAGCCTTGTAAAAACTTGAAAACTTTCCTCAATCTTGAAACCTAATATTCAAAGGATCTTCAAGCCTCAAAGCACCTAGATCTGCAATCACACATTTAGAGTGAGAGAAACTTGTTGATTTATTATGAAATATGGGCCTGCCTTCGTTAAACCTTGTTTAGGTAATCAAACCTCATGATAAAACAATGAAATATGAACATGAGTCATAAAATATGTAATATGAATAATGATACCTTGAATAATCTCTTGAGATATAAATCAATAATCTAACATGAAGTGGCCATGTAGAATGTAGTTCTTGATCTTGAATAGAGGTAGAACAATGCTTAATCTTGGATATTCGATGCTATATCACAACACTAGCTCAAAAAAATGCTTGATGCTTGAGGATCTTTGACATGATTATGGATCTTAAATTTCTACAACAAATGATGAAGAATTATGCCCTTGAATTCCTTAGAAATTCTCTTGTAAACTCTCTTAACACTCTTTTGAAGTCTTCTAATGCTTAGCTCTTGATTTCTTATGATGATATCATGAATTCTTAGGTGAAATAATGATTTGAGACCTTGATTATATAGGCAATCGATCCAATTTACCATTTATTAGATCCCAAAGGTTGGCATTCATGAAATTTGAATTTAAACCCCTGATTTCCCACTCAAAACCCTAAAAAGGGTCCAAATGGGACTCATATTCCACTTATAGTGTATAGGTCCCATTCAGATGGGACTCATATTCCCAAGGTGGTGTATGAGTCCCACCAAGCATTTTATGGTGGAGGAAATTTTTGGGAGTTGAGAAATTAAGTATATTTGATGTCTATGTCAATATTTTAGTTGAAGTAAACCTCGAGATGCATAATATAGGGTTTTAAGGGCCTATTAATGATGATATGAAGGTCGTAAATGAGAGAGTGCCAAAAAATCAATGATAAGGTGTAAGTAAATACACTTTACAAAATTAAATTATGGCAAAATTAGGTCAATTTAGATTAAAAGGGCTCTAAATCCAATGTGATTGTGGAAAGAACATTACAAGACTAGATCAAGGTGACATTAGGTCTATTTTAATTTTAATAATTCCCAAACTAAGTGTGAAAATGTAAATGATGACATTTTATACACTACAATAGAAATGGTGTTAGCAACCACTTTAATGTGGGGGCATACATTGATGACATCTTTCGACATTTTGCATATTTCATGGAGTGATTTTATTTTCCTCGTGTTGCATTCTTTTTTTGGTGGTTTTATTAGGTTTGATATCGTCCAAGAATGCAATATTTCTAAGCATACAATTTCCCTTAGTGGCATGATGTGAACGAGGCATCCTATAAGTGGCAATTTAATATTATTGGCTTGTCCTCTCTTGGAGAAATTAGGCATGATGTTCCCTAAGAAGAGGACCTTACATGACACAAGATCCCCTTGAATAAAAAAAAAACCTATAGACATTAAATTCATTAGCACTTAGCATTGTGGTGCCTTATTGAAGTTATTAGGAGGATAGCTTTGATATGGCATGGGAGGCTAATATGATTCTCTCATTTTCCACCTTCTTTTGGGATAACTCATGTAGTGGATGGCCTAAGTTTACACTACCCTAGAGTAAGAATGAATTTTATGGAAAAACAACCTAGACCTAGTCCATATCATGTTGGATAGACTTTCAAAGCCTGATCCTTGTTATGGACAAACAACCATGTTCCACATCGTGTTGGAACGGTCAAAGATTAATCCTTTATTTTCATTTATTTTTCTTGGTCTTTGATAGGGTATGATTATGTATCTTTGTTATTTCTACATACATGAGTGTCTTGAATGTCTACTTTAGTGTGAGTTTTTCATGGGGAAAACTCTCACTAAAATGGGGGCAAAATGTAGTGTCAAAAAAGTAACCCTTTTTCACACTTAATTTGGGAATAGATTATTAATGATAAAATGGACTTAATTGCATCTTATTTAGGGTGTTGAAAAGTGTTTCTTTACACTTAAACAATAATCTAGAGCTTTATTGATGAATTGAGGTTAATTATAGCTTTATTGGCCCCTCAATTCAAATCCACGACTATTTTATTACATTTTCCAAGGGCTAAAGCCTGAAATTCAATAATAATATTTCACAATGCTTAATTTGGAGAGGTTTGAGTCCTAGGATAGTGACCTAGGACCCATTAACCACCTAGTGAATGGGTCCTCACTATTTCCTAGAACCCCCTTTTTGCATAATATTTCATAATCCCCAAAATTGGTCCTAGTTAACTATGTTAGGACCCATTGGCCCAAGGTGTCGAATGGGTCCTCCTTAACTTAGGACACCCCTTTTAGGGTGTTTTTAGGTTGGATTTAAATAATTTCAAACCTTAGATCTGATTTTGACTTGTGTTATTTGGATTTTAGGATTAAATCTTAATTTTAGTATAAACATGACATTAATTCACTTAGTTTTATCCTATAGCTTCATAATCAATCAAGAGTAATTTCACAAGAGAATTATAAATAATTCAATAGAATTCAAGAAGTAATTAAAGGGTAGATTAATAAGGTTTTATTGTAACACTCAAGGTCTATATCATCATGTTAAAGTCTTACATGTAGTTGAGATAAAGTGTTGATGTAGCATTGAAGATCAATCAAGAATATTCAAAGCATTATTCTTATGTCAAGTTCATGATCAAGATATACATTCATGGAGGCCACTTCTTGCTAAATTTATATTTACAATCTAAGGTTTAATTGAGGATTGGTGAGTAGTAATATTTTTTTGTTCATTCATCTCTCCTTTATGCATTATTTTATCACAAGGTTTAATTACCAAAACGGGGTTTGATCAAGGAAAAGCCTTATTCCCTAACAAAAAAAAGTTTTTATTCTCTCTTGATGTGTGATTGCAAGTTTTAGATTGAAGATAAAGTGGAGAATAAAAGTTGCAATGTTGTCAAGATTCAAAAGTTGTAAAAGTTATAATCTATCTTGCAAGATCATGAAAAATATAAGCTGTAGAATTAATCTTTGACTTTTTGGGGTTGATCACTTGGGAGCTGGGAGTGCAAACATTGAAGAATATAACCCATAAATCACTTTCCAGAACCCTAGCAGGGACCCATTCACCAATAGTCAAATGAGTCCTCAGTGACACCCGAAACAACACTTTTTCAGCAAGGTACACATTGTTTCAACATCTTAAAACTTTCCTTGTTTTTGTTATAATAGTTAGGATTTATTTTTTATTGTTATTTATGCATTATACCCCTAAGAAAAAATAGGTTCATCCATCTAGTGAATCCCCTTTTGGGTGAACCTCTTTTTGTATGTTTCATTATTATGAGTTGAGGTATTCTCATTACATTATTTTATATTGTTACTAGGATTATGGTGCATATTTTGAGACACTTTTATTATCGTTGTAGTTATACTTATAAAATAGCTTTACTTGTTTACATCCTTGTTATAGATATAAGAATATGTGTATTACTATTAATTTTTTGGATAGATCTTATCATGATTGTATAAAATTTGGATACATTTATTTACATTTTATATGATGTTGTACCCCATTGGATGATTATGCTATACTTTGAATATTATATATGCTATATGTATGCTTGATGTGTGCATTGAGTATGCAAGTATAGGCTTATTTCTAACCTCAAAATATCCATGTTAATGTTACTGCTTAATGGTTTTTATTTCAAATATCTCACATTCAACCCCTTTTTCATTATTTCCCAATCATACTAAAAAAGATGTGGCATATATGACCCCATGTTAACCAAAATCTTGTTGGAGTAAATAGGCCATTTCTTGATGGTTAATTAATCATTAATTAATAATTAAAAACCTCTTACTTTAATTACTTAAGCTAAAATTAGGAGTTTCTTTATTATTATTATTATTATATTGAGCTATATTTAGAACATGTTATCTCACCACATTAGATACTGAAACTTGTCTCAATCTAGTCAAACCCACATCTAGGGTTTACTATTTTTCTTTTATAATAATTCACCTTTCGTTTTAATGATTCATTATGGTTAGTGAATTAATACAATTTATTAGGTTGTTGAGAAAATCATCATGATTTGATCTCTCTTTTATGATAGGATAAATTATTGTAAGTGACTTCTTTGAGTTGTGAGGTTTAATCATAAACTCTAGCATAGTATCAATGATCTAAATTTGCAACCTCATATTCAAAATTTGAGGGATCCAGCCATGAGAATTTTTTTGGTGCATCCTAGATAAAAATGTACCTCATCATTGCATTTAAAGAGGCAAAAAACCTAAAGAATTTATATAATTTATGAAAGGTGGAAAATTGTTGCTTTTCTAGGGTTTTGGACCTAGAATGACAATCCTCACTAACTTTCACTCAAGAAAAAATCCTTGAGATCTCAATGCAAAAGGGAAAGAAATCTTGAAAGAGGGTTGTTCTAGGGTTTGAATATGATCTAATAAGGGGTTCACCACCAATTTTAGACTTGGAAAAGATAATGAAATTAAAGATGCAATAAAAAATCCTAATTCAATGCAATGACCTACTGAATGACCTATAAATGCAAGTAAAACAAAACAAAAAAAAAATAAGATAAGTATTGTGCACTTGGAATTTGGAAATGGACGATTGTAGCTCTAAAACACTAGAAATTTTGACTTTTTGACCAACTAGGAATCATTCACTAATCTAGATGAATCAATCCCACATCTAGATTTATGCATGGGAGCTTGTTTCAAGAAAAAAAGGATATCCAAATCCGCAAGCGGACATGGAAAACACCTATAGTGAGACTCATTTTCCACTCTTGGTGAATTAGTCTCGTTCCACTTTTTTGGGAAATTAAAGTTTTGATATGCACCTCAACACCTTCTCTTTCCTTCCAACTTGAATTCTGGATTTGAATATGTGAAAACACCTATAAAATAGAATATAAACTTGATTTTCTAATTAGGGGTTTTCCTTGGTCAAACCCCTAGTTTGGTATTTAAACCTTGATAGAAATAATGAAATGTGCATGAAAACCCTAGCCTTAAGTGTGCCTAAGACTAATAAATCTGAAATATGATGCAATCCTATTCTAATGTTCAAGAATATGATGCAAGAATGGAAATATGAAGATGTATGACTCACTTGGTGAGATCTCAAATCGCCCCAAACAAGCCCTAATAATTCTTATACCTTCCTTAGGTTGAAAGTAGAGTGTTAATCGATGATTGAATCACTTAAGAAACAAATCTTTAGGCTTGGCTTGATGGCTAGTTGCACCTCCTCAAACTATAATTCATCATGATTCACCATAGACAACCATTATCAACCCTTGAAAATGCTAGATCTTGAATAAAAGTGATCTTAGAGACCTACAAAAACACTTTAATGCTATTCCCAAGCTTCAACTTTGTTGATTACTTTCTCTTGAATGCTCTTGTGAAGACTCTTGAATGCTTAGATCTTAAAAATTTCTCTTAAGAATGCTTGCATAGATTAGCAAGATGAGAAAAATGACCTATAAACTTTTTTTATATAGGAATTTACACCTAATTAACCATTATCTAGATCTCAAAGGCCAACATCCACCAAAAATTAAAATTAAAATGGTAAATTTCCCGCTCAAATTTGAAAATGACCCCAAATGGGTCTCATTTTCCACACTTGGAAAATGGGTCCCACCTAGGGGAACTCATTCACCCAAGGTGGTGAATGAGTATCACCCTAGCTTTTTGAGGTGGGTTTTTAGGATTTTCAAAGTTTTAAGTGATTTTGTCAAGTTTTTAGGTTAAACAAGCCTTGAGATCAAAGATAATGGGTCTTAGGGGACTATTAATGATGATGTTAAAAAAAATTAAGCGTGAAATTGCATCATTTTCAAGAGCGTATAATTTTCTACACTATAATTTCACAAAAAATTAAGTTGAACTCTTGGTAAAAAAAATTGGACACATTTTTCATGTAAAAAAATTATAGACTATATAGATACGTATATTATGTATGCTTCCATATGTGTTGTATGATGGTAGATGGATTCTGGGGCAAGCTCACAATAGGAAAATTGGGTGTAAATAAATTTTTGTTTCATTGTGCAGGTTTTCGATTTTTTGTTGGGTTATACAAAAATTGTCACCATTTTTATGGAGAGTTGACAACCTTAGTTTTTTGGCTAGGAAACCTTAAGCCTCTACCTACTAGAAAGAACTAGGGGATTCATATCATATGATAAATTTCTAAACCTTTTAACTAGTGCCACCTAATTTTTTACCACCTGCATCGTTTTATGCTCGTACACCATCCCAAACATTCCCAATTGCACCTACACTTCATTCCTTGGTAATATCATTTACCAAGGGAACAAACTAAGCCACTGCATCCAATGGTCAGTCTGCCATAGGATTAAGGGTTGAATATTTTTTAGCCCCTATTTTTCTTTCAAGGCCTAATTGTGCAATTTTTACTATATCAATTATATCTTGCACATGTGGTCTCTATTTTTTGTGATCCATATATCATTGTAAAGATATTTACAAGCATGATTTTATTATATAATTTATTATTTCATATTATTCTCTTCATTAATTATATAGGCCTGTGAGGTCAAATGAAGGTTTTTCTGCTCAAGAGGTCATAACTTTTGACTTGATTATCAAATTTTCACGATCCAATGGGCAATGTTGGGGAAAGGGAACGTGCCATCATAGAATGAGACATCTAAAATAGCAGTTCCTTAGTGATTTTAAATTAAAATCACATCAAAGACACAAACTACTATGCCATAAAGTGAAAACAAGCACAGTGGTTTCCCCCATTAATCCTTTTGAGAAAACTACATGCATCAAATAATAGATTCAACACATGCATAGATTCAGATTATAGAATCAAACAACATGAAAGAAAAACATATGGACACATGGATTTATGTGGGGAAAACCCTTTCAAGTAAAAAACCCCACCCTCCAAATACTTAGCTCAATTGTATTATTAAAAAACAAAACAGTTACAATACAATCTCAGAGCTATGCTCTTCAGAAGTTTACATCTTGTCCATCTAGAGAATGTAGGAAACACAATTATACAAAATCCTCGCACTATTAAAGTGTCCTCACATGAAATATACTGCAAATTCATTTCATTTCACCAGCCCACTCATTCAGCCAACCTTTCAGCCACCACAGGCTCATGACCACTCAGGTTCACATCTTCTTGGTTATGTGGAACTCAGTGTTCATGGTTACAATTCCTTAGCATACCGCTCTAACACTCTTCACCACCCTTCATGAATATCTCCAATGTATTTGACTGTTACAAGTCATACATTACATTAACCTTTTCAACCAACCAATTGGGTGCCATTATTATGCACCTTTCTTCTGACAAACAAATCTGATTGCATCTGACTAAGTTGCCCTGCAATCACACATCGGGCTGTCCAAGAATTAATTCTCTTTGCCACAATTGGATCTTGTCAACCAATGAATCCGAGCCTTGTTGTTAATGCTTTCACCGCTCTAGACTTTGACCAATCAGTCATTGATATCTTTCCACATGTTGCCTCTCTAATTGTTTGCCACTTCTAGTCAAGTCTGGCCAGTCAACCCAACAATCTAACACCTCTTACCATGCTACCTCACCAAGCCAAAGAGGCGACAACAGTATGGTGGTGACACCACCCAACCGTAGGTCTAGAAAAGCACCCTCATGGTATCGAGGTAGTGGCTTTTCTGCCAGACCACCACTTACAACTGCATCATCATCGAGCAACCCCTGTGGTAGGGAGGTAACTGCTTCGCCAGACTGTAGAGCCTTCAAACCCACAATCATCAAACAATGTGGAGGCTATTGCGGTATGGTGATAACACCGCCCAACCATGGACCAAATAATAGAGGCTCACGGTAAAGCTGTAAACCATGCAACTGTGCCTCTATTAACTGTTCCCCATGGTAAAGCCCTAAAGGCCAAGATTGAAGAGAAAACTCCAAGTCTTCAAGGGATTTCAAGCCAAAAAGTTGTGGTAGATATCCCAACAATCTCCCACTTGATGAAGACTTACTAGCTTCCTCCAAACTTGAATACAAGGACTAAGACAATTCTTTCATGTTCCAACCAAGACACTAGTCTCAAGAGCACAAGCATTAGATCCTACAGATGAAAAAGGAACCACAAAAAAAACTTCAAAGCTCTCAATCGCGAACACAATCATGAATTTTTTTTCCAGAAACAAGATAGACCATTAGCTAGAACATCAGCCAGAAAATTGACTACAACCATCCTACTAATAAAACCCACACGACTGAAAACAACACCAACAAATCGTGCTATCCATCCAATCGCTCATACCTTCAAGGTATCCACATTAGTAAACTCATGTGAACAGCACAATCAACCCATCAATATCAAATACAAGCTCCAAGTTTCAACCAGTCAAAGAAGACCAAACACATCCAGGAACTCTTACTGCATGGGCAATGCCAAATCTAAAAAATCAACGACATAAGAAGTCTCCCAATTTTTGCACATAGAAAAGTGTAACCATGTAGTACCGAGGAACATCCACACTAATATACACAACCTGCAACCACCTGCTAAAGAATCATTTCTCTCAACAGTCATCCATAGTTCTTCTAGGGTTCTCTATATCTAACAGAAGAAAGAGGCATAAGAACCTTCGTGTCATCACCCAAGTGACAACACATGACCACAAACTAGTGACCATCACGAATCCACATAGACATCTCACATCTAAACTCATATGAGATTGAACATACAGGAAGAAAAGACCGGATTAGAGAAAAACTGCAAATCATAACATGTAACATCCTCCTACATACACTTGTAAATGCCAATTGTGTCAAGAATGATCTTCTTCACATCCCAAATGAAAAGCCATAGCAACACCCAACCATTCAACTTAAAAAACCATGGATGTAAGCCTCTCAAAGAAGATCAAACTAACCCATATAAACATCTCATATTAGTTCTCAAAAGAACAAGGAGATAAACTATGTTGTCCACCTTTCACTATGAATCCTCTGGAATCTTCAAGCAACAATTCAAGATCCATATCTATGAATGATAAAGCATATCATATATATGAAAGATATAATGGGAAAATACCTCTCAAATAAACTTCAGTGCTGAGTAGACCAAGAGGAAAAAGATGCTCCTCCAAGATATACAAGCCACCATGACTCATCCAAAAGCAATCTCCTCATTGGTCTTTGTTGAACTCGCATTCAACCAAGGTGTAGGCTACTTGAACTTTCAAATGTAAGAAACACAATAGCCTCACTTTATTCTCCATGTATCCATGAGCACCAACAACCTGTCATCTCATGCTAACTCCAATCTACATTAATGCACTTAACATGAAGTTCTCAAGCATATGAAACAAATTACTCAAAACATAGAGAAACACCAGACCACTGTCAAATCTCCAAACCTATCAAGCACTACCAACACCTTAGCCAAAAAATAAAAATGTCCTCCATGGTTTCAAGATGTTGTACATCTTTAAATAGTGTCCTTGCAAATGAGAAAGAACTATTTTGCAGGAACAGGATCTAAGAGTCCCTCCTAGAGACATCTGCAACACCAAAGAAGATTATTCACCACCAAGTGATGAATCCATAGTCACTGCTAAATATCCCACTAAACCGTGACACCAAGCTTTCCAAGCATCATGACCAAACATCTTCTCATCCAAAAAGCTCTAGGTATAATCGAAAACATGTCCATCGGACAACAATGCCGAATAGCACCAAGATCACACAGACTGCACCATCACTGTCAAAAGCTTACACTAGCCAATGTATCAAGCTCTCCATGACATCATGATACTCTCACTAGAGGTCCCCATAACTAGCTATTTAGATACTCAAATACCATTCTTCTTTTCATCTCAACGTAGCCACACTAATGCACAAGTGACCACAGACAAGGTCAACTAGCAAATCTGCACCACCATAGAAGCAACCTCATGGATATTGACAGTCCACTTCCAAGTTGTCCCACAAAAATCATGTAGGTAAAGACAACCCACAAAATTGCACAACTCGTAGATCCACTCAACAAAGCTTGCAAATCTATCATCACATTGGAAATTGCAAAACTAGGATCTCAAAGTGAACAATCACATAGACAACTTGACTCAAACACTAGATCAACAACAGATCCAATTTTTCAATCACGTCCACAACTCAAGCACCATAGTCTAAGAAACCAGCAAGTGACACCACAAGAATGCTAAGTGAAAAACCAACACTCCCATGCAAAGAAGACATCACACCTTCTCAAAACCATGTCGAACTGCAACTATCTCATCCAGTCACACCCTAAACAACCAGGGTTTAGAAAATAGCTTAACAATAGCTCCACAAGACCACAAGTTTTCCTTGACCATGCAAAACCTACAAAACCACCATGTTTATAAAAAACCCATGCACATCCATATCCACTGCTCATCTGGATGACCCAAGAGTCTGCACATAACCATCATGGTTAACCAGAACAATGAAAAATAACATGAATATGCATCATAGAATTTTTAGGGAAATCTAATGAAAACCCTTCAAAACCAAAAAACATGAAACTAAAACATGCTAGTATAAGATACAGGTAATATAAGAACTCTAGGCCCATTTCAGACCAATTCCAAAACCAAAACCATGCACAAGAATGCGAGAGATCCAAGCTATCTAGAAGTTTCCAGACCACCCAAGATGAACTTCATAGCCTTCATGCAATTAGCGTAATAGAGAAACCACCTGCAGTGCTAAGTCAAAACACCCAACACAAGCACAATACTCCATGGTTGAACAAAAGCCCAAGAAAATCCATACCACCAAGAAGTATATCACATAGACACCCAGTATGAACCATGCTCTACTGCAACACAACCATAACCATAACTCACACCCCTTGCATCAGGATCATTCATTTCCAACCATAAGCCTCATACCAAATCGCCACAATATGATCAAACTCTAGTATTCTCAAGCTTCTTTCATGTTGTATGTTGTCTCAAAAGAGAGAGGACTTTCACTCATCAAAGGATCAATCATCAACCAATTCCTCCAGATTTCCTCAAGCTTTCCAAGCTAGGAAATCTTCACAGGAGAAATGCCCATAACCAATGACCAGAGGAAGGCGCTGATACCACTTGTTGGGGAAAGGGAATGGGTCATCATAGAATGAGACATCTAAAACAATAGTTCCTTAGTGATTTTAGATTCAAATCACATCAAAGACACAAACTACTATGTCGTAAAGTGGAAATAGGCATGGTGGTTTCCCCCATTAATCCTTCTGAGAAAAGTACATGCATCAAATAATAGATTCAACACATGCATAGATTCATATTATAGTATCAAACAACATGAAAGAAAAATATATGGACACACAAATTTATGTGGGGAAAACCCTTTCAAGTAAAAAACCCCACCCTCTAAAACACTCAGCTCAATTTTATTATTCAACAAAAAAATAGTTGCAATACAATCTCAAAGATATGCTCTTTAGAAGTTTACATATTATCCATCTGGAGAATGCAGGAAACACAATTATACAGAATCCTCACACTGTTACAATATTCTCACATTACATATAGTTCAGATTCATTAAATTTCACCAGCCCACTTGTTCAACCAACCTTTCGGCTAGCACAGGCTCATGACCACTTAGGTTCACATCTTCTCAGTTCTGTGGCACTCAGTGTTCACGGTTACAATGCCTTAGCATGCTTCTCTAACACTCTTTGCCACCCTTCATGACCATCTCCAATGTATTCGACTGTTACAAGTCATACATTACATTCACCTTTTCATCCAACCAATCAAGTGCCATTATTATGTACCTTTCTTCTAATAGACAAATCTGATTGCATACAACTAAGTCGCCCTGCAATCAAACATCGGGCCATCCAGGCATTAATTATCTTTGCCAAAATTAGATCCTATCAACCACCGAATCCAAGCCTTGCAGTCAATGCTTTCACCACTCTAGACTTCAGCCAATCATTCATTGATATCTTTCCACATGCTGCCTATCTAATTATTTGTCGCTTCTAGTCAAGTCTAGCCAGTCAACCCAATAGGCTAACACCGCTTACTGCACTACCTCACCAAGAAAAAGAGGCCATCGAGGTAACACCACCCAGCCGTAGATCTAACCAAGCACCCTCAGATTATCGAGGTAGTGGCTTGTCTGCCAGACTGCCACTTACAACCGCATCATCATCGAGCAACCCCCATGGTAGGGAGGTAACCACTTCGCTAGACCGTCAAGCCTTCAAATGCGTAACCACCAAATAGTGAGGAGACCATCGCGCTATGGTAGTAACACCGCCCAACCATGGATTGAACAACAGAGGCTCGCGGTAAAGTGGTAAACCACACAACCGCGCCTCTATTAACTATTCCCCATGGTAAAGTGCTAAAGGCCAGGACTGAAGAGAAAATACCAAGTCTTCAAGGGATTTCAAGCCACAAAGTTGAGGTAGATTTCCCAATAGGAAACAGAAAGTTGGTTCAGTCCTCTTCATAGATATTAGGCCTATGTTTCTAGAAAAATAACTAAGTTTTTTTATTTCAATCAGATCTCACGCTTTCCCTTTTTGGTTCTTTTCTTTGAAAGTGTGTAAATAGGTAAAATGTTTTAGGATCAAAAGGGATTTTTGTTGCATTGAGGGGTTCTATACTACTATATCAATTAATTACAATATTTTTTTAATCTAATAATCATGGATCCAATACATATCACTCCACTCACTCCATACCACTACTATGGCTTGAAAAAATAAATGGAGATACATCTGAAGGGATCATGATTCTAGAGAGTGACCATGGGTAAAAAACTTGAGCCTATAGAAGCTACAGAGAAGAGAAAGTGGTTTAACAAGATTTTTGAGGAATCAGGTACACTATGCATGCCTATCTCTCTTGATATTCTCTTTCATGTTTAATCTTTCATATCACTTAATTAGATATGGACTCAATTGGAGTCCTTGTTTAGGGAGCATGATACTTTGAGAAGATTTCAGTTGGATAATGAGCTCATCAATTTGACTGCTAAATATTTTGGAAGCATTCAATATTCTTTCATGAAACTCAAGTATCTCATATTATATTTGAGATAATGTTGTATTAAAAAAGAGGACACTCAATTTATTCTTTCCATCATTTCCAAGATTGGTCTTGGTTATTTTGTTTTTTCTTCTACCATTTTTTCCAATAGAGATGCACTTGGTTCCATATTCACTATGCCTTCACTTGGGAGTGAGAAAAGTTGGTATAGATGGTCCCAATGAAGTCATTCAAATCACTTTCTCTTAATGCATCACTAGGAACTAGAGATGTGAAGGCTTCAAATTACAAAGGGAAGAAATGGAAACATAAAGATTTAAATTCATATTCATAGAAAGAAAATGAATCACATTAAGAGGATACCTCAAATTCCTCTCCCTCTTATAAGGGGGACTCATCTAGGAAGGATTGACCAAAATGTGCATATTGCACAAAGATAGGACATGACATGACCATTAGTGTTATGTAAAGAATATTGATGAGTTGAAGTGTATTATATAAAAGAATCATATTGAAATCCCTTCATCCTCTTATTCAACTTCAAAACCTTCACAATTAGGTTTAGCCATCATGGAATGTGGAGTTAACAAGATGAAAGTCCATGCTATTTTTAAATCCAATAATTTTCAATCTTGTCAATGGCTTCTTGATTTAGAAGCTCACATCATATGGCTTTATCTTCAAGTTTCTTGTCTTCAAATAAGCCTTACACATTAACACATTTTTATTGGAAATAAAAATTATATGAGTGTTATTGAGAAGGTGTCCATAGATGTTTATGATGGCTCATTTCATGATGTATGTTGTGTCCCTTCATTATCTTCCAATATTATTTCCATCTATTAGATTGGACATAGTGGGACTGTAGGTAAGATAAAAGAGCTCACACCTAATTCAATTCTTTTCATAGACTTGGACAATAGATATTTAGATTCTTGAATTTGGGATAATATATCATGCTTCTCAATTGCATGCCTTCTCTAATTTTTCTCTAGATGAGGTTACATATCCTTTGATTGGTCCTCACTCATGCATTTACAGTGGATTATATATTTAACGATAGGTTTTGTCTCTTGAACCTATGTGTACTTCCATCATCCACCTTGGTTTATGAAAATAGTGTTGAGATTCCACCTCCTTCATCTCCTATACCTACATAGATCAATTCTCTTCAACAAGATATTTATAGTATTTTAATTTCAAAATGGAGAGTGCACCCACTACCCTTGAGCACAATACTAGAATAAAGAATCATAAGGCTCTATCCTTTGAAGAAAAAATTAAGTTCCTCTCCAACGAATGGAAAGCCATTAAGGTATTGAACATCCAAAATACTGAGAGGGGGGTGAATCAATATTCTATAAAACCATATTAAGATCCATTTAAACATTATCTCAATTATAACTAAATCAATAAGAAGGAACATAAAAAATAAATTAATGCAACCATACACATGAACACCAGAATTTTTACATGGAAAACCCAAACGAGGGAAAAACCACATTGAGGGTTAACTCACAATATATTATATTCAAATAAAAAATGTTACAGGGATCACTGTTAGGACTCACTTTCCTTAAAAGGTTCACAAACTTAGTACAAAAGATGGCTAACCTCAAAGATACAATGATAGTGACTCACTTCCAAAAGATTGAACTGATATGATACACCTTCAATGTGTAGGATTAGTTCTAATCAATCTTAAAATATGAAGTATTGTATCACACAATAGATGCTCAAAACAATTGCATCGATCCACAATTGATAAAGAATTTAGGCTCAAATATTCACACACCTCTTAATCCTTTTTGAATTCACACTTAATCCACATTTTATATCTGTTTCTCCTCCTCTCTCTTCCTTTGATTCCTTAAAACATCTTATATGTATACAATCATATCTTAACCATCAATTAGGTCAGCCTAATTAGATGAAAACAAAATAATAAAAAAAATCTTTGTTGGCACCATACATGATTTAAGAATTTTATCCATGTAGTGCATTATACCAAGTTGGCTAACATCCATAAATCATAACTAGTCTTCATAAATTATTGCATACGTTGAGTCAGCCAAGAATAGAACACAATTCTCCAAACCAACCAATAATCCTCAAAGAAAACACCTTTTGGATTTGATAACAAATTAATTTACCATAATACTACCAACATAGATACTATCAACAAAACTACATCATACAAATTTTCACCTTAATAGAATGTGGAGTCTCCCACACAATATACCAAGCAAGGAACAATAGTAGAATACAAAGTTGAACTCTCTTCAAGATAACTTTTTGATCACAACAAAATACATCTCAAGAGCCAAGATATAACTATTTTAATGAGTCAAGAAAACATGGTTAAGAGATTAGAGTCATATTAGATATTGCGGTAAATTCTAGACTCAAATACCAATAAACTGATTCATCACAAGAGGGCATTATTGGAAAAGAATAACATCTGGTAAATCAAGTAGACTTCCCATATACTTATCACCATGTTGACATTAGTGACAACATAGGAACAAAAAACCAAAACCATCCATACTTCATGCTCATATTCCAAGGCTCCCAACAATCTCCCCATTTGACAATGATGGCAACATGCATGACAAAAACATTTTCTAGTAACTGAATACTTTGAATCCTCCCCCTATCAAAAACTTTCTTCACAAAAATGTTTTACCTTTGTCTCTTTATCTCTCCCCCTTTCAGATCAATGAAGAAGGAAGGGGTCTGGTATATACGTATATACATCAAAATGCAACGAAAAATATATGAACACATAATTGAATTAACCTAAAGAAGAACCTCTGAGACTCTCTAGGATAGCCTTCCATGACACTTTTCCTTCTTCCCATGAGCATTTTGCACTTACAAGAGTCTTGTAAAATATCTCAACATTAGTTAAGGACTCTATAATATTTTCTAAAGTATGAGGACAAAGATTAATCTCTAATAATTCACTAATACATCCAAGAGCACTGGAAACAAAAGTTTGTTTTTAGTTTAATCATGTCTTTGAGTACCACAAAATTCTTGATAACATCTTTCCTTTGATCCTGTAGAGAAAATAATTTGTCCTGAAGCTACACAATATAGGACCACCTCTAATTATCTTTATCTTCTACTAACCTAGGTATGTATCTACCTACGTGCTAATCTAGGACTTACCCATCCTTATTTCATTTCTTATATCTAGTCTACTGCTATACTAATCTAGGAAAAAAGAAAGTAGTTATGTGCCTCTTCTTCATAAGTTTGTACATTCTCTAATTCCTTCATCACTTGACTATGTGCATTCACACATTTTCCTTTTGTATCTTCTAAATTTCCTTCAACAAACCTGATTCTAGCAGGCACTTCAAGTTTAGAGATGTAGACCTTCAAAGAATCAATCATGCCACAAAGATTCTTCACAAGAGAAATAGATGAATCAAAATTAGCATTGGGAATAACCTTCTACAATTCTTCCAAAGATCTCTGAATATTTATCCTTTCATGCTTATGTTCTAACTCACTTCCTTCTACAACTTCTTTCTTAACAAAAATATTCCTTTTCTTGCTTGTTTCGATCACGCTACGAGACATATCTTCTATATTCAGATTCTTAGGTCTTTCCAAAATAATTTTAGCATAATTATCAACTTCAACCTCTGACACTTCATTATCTAGTTCAGGTATCCAAACTAGCCTTTATTCAACTACTTCCATGTGACAAAAATCTCTATACACAAGAAAATTTATGCTTCTAGAGTACCTTTCAACAACACTTATTGGAATCCTAGACCTTCTATTCATCCTCATCTAAAATGTTCCAAAGAATGCATCAAGGGCAGTCTCTTGTACATTTGAACTACCAAGATTTGTCATGAAATTCTTCATTTGTTTTGCAATAGGCATTGAATCTAACCAAATTTTCTATCCTTCATATTTTCGGTAACTCTCTCAAAAAATAAAAGAGCAAACAAACAACTAGATTTCCATACAAGAATGTATTCTTCTTACTCTTCTTGATTTCCTCTAAATTCTTTAAAATATGTATACAAAGTAATTCACATAAGTGATAATATATACATATTTGAACTATATGAAAAATAGTATGTACAACAACAATAGAAACTTTAAGGTCATTACTATGGATATACACTTTATGACTGATGACCATATCAACATACCTTATTATCGGGTCATCAATTAACCTCAAATCAATCTCTTTCCCTTAAAAATTCACACTAATAACCTCAATTATCTCTTTCTCATCCATAGCCTTTAGTTTGGGAGCTAGTCCAAAGGAACACAAACAAGTTACATCTTTAATAGATTCTCTAGTAATAAAATGTGCTTCATCAATCCACAGAGATTCATCATGAATTATACTCAACACTATTTGAATATACTTTTCTCAAACTTAGACAAGGGAACTTTCTTCCAAACATCCAAATTCTTCTTGATGAACACTTTGCAAACATCATGGATCTCTTTCAATTCACCTTCCCATAGCATGCTCAACTGAACTAATGACATCTCTTCTACCTTACTGTAAAAAAATGCATAGATATCTTCTATGGGAAACACTCTCAGAGGGATGTCGGAGAATGCACCAATAGACTCTTCCAACACATTCCTCAAATATCTCTTCAAACTAAGTTTCACTTTATCCACACTACTCACAACCTTTAAATTATCCATAGAAATAAAAATGAAAGATTGCACAAACAAGAATAAATCTGTAAATGCCAACAAGAAATCTATAGATATCCTACTTTCGGAGCTCACTTCAAATTTTCTTGATTTCTTCTTCAAACTTTGAAACTATGAATTTCCTTTTAAGCTTCCTTTGCATGCTTCTCTGAAAATACATAAGCCTTTAGAGTTATCTGAATTTATTCCTTCCATTCTGAATGATTTTGCAATAAATTCTTCAACTTGCAGGTATATTACCTTGAAAATTGTGTCGGTCTCCATTCTTTCAAATTTTGCAAACTTCATCCTTCACATGTGCGGCTGAGAAAAATACCTTAATATTATTACTGTGCATTAAATATACTTCTTTCATGTTATGACACAAGTGTTGATGAGGGGGTTTATTATTATTTTTGATAGTTTCCCCCCTTTAAGCACTGCTTTTACTTAGAAATTGATGAGAGTATCTACACTGGAGGTTGATACAAATAAGACTACTAATTTTGATTCCTTTCTCCAAATCCTTTTCATTTCCTTTCTTGCTTCTTATGGATCAAGTATATGATCATCTTCTTCGCCGAATAATTAGTTTTCTTTCTTCTACAGTTATTACCAGGGTGTTCTGAATTGTTGCACATACAACAAACAACATTCTTCTTTTTGTTTTCCTTTTTATTCAACTAACCAACTTTATATCCATTCTTCTTTCTCTTAGAACATTTTCTAGAGAATGGTAAAGAATCATTCATTTTACTTTTCTAATCCTTTGGCTTATGACCAAATTTCTCGCAAGAATAACAAACACCATTGAAAGATACCTTTTAGCATCATGTTGTTTGACAAGAGTTTTTCTGGGATTGGTCCTCTTAGATATTTGATTTGTCCATTTTTGTACCGAGTCTTCTTGCTAGTGGGTTGCTTCACTTGAGAAATTTGACCTTCCTCAAACCCTAAATGACATCCATTTTCGATCTTTGAGAAGTAATCAATCTTTCAAGAATCGCCGAGCTTATCCTAAATTTTTGTTCAAAACTTCTTTCCTTTTTTAGATCAAACCTCAAGATTTATAATTCTTCAAGCTTTATGCATTCATCCCTCTTTCTTTGAATTTCAATTTCCTGATATTCTTCAATTCTTTTGCTCTCATCTAATTATTGCAACATGCTATAGGTAACCTCTTCTCCTTCAACCAATAGATCACATGCTTCAATACTTTTACTTTGCATATTTTCAATGTATGCATTCACTTTTATTAACTTTTACTTCAAATCTTCTATTCTTTTGAATATTTAATAGAGACTACTTCCAAAGGAAAAAATTTCTTATGCTCAAATTTTGGGATCTTCCTCAAGCTGATAGGATTCTTCCAAGGAACTAAGCTTTGATACCAATTGTTGAACATCCAGAGTATTGAGATGGGGGCATGGATCAATATTTCATAAAACCATATTAACATCCATTTAAACATTATCTCAATTTTGAATGAATTAGAAAGAAGGAACATAAAAACAAATCAATGCGATCATACACATGAACACAAGGATTTTTAAATGGAAAAAACAATGAGGGAAAACCAGGGTGAGGGTTAACTCACAATATATTGTATCCAGATATAAAATATTATGGGGCTCACTGCCAAGACTCATTATCCTTGAAAAGGCTCACAACCTGAGTACAAAAGATGGCTAAACACTAAGATACAATGATAGCGTCTCACTACTAGAAGATTGAGCTGATAGGATAAACCTTTAATGTGCAAGGTTTAGTTCCAATGAAGCTCAAAATATGAAGTATTGTCTCACATAGTAGTCGCTTAACAAAACTACACTAATCCACAACTAATAAAGAATTTAGGCTAAGATCTTCACACAAATATTAATCCTTTTTGAATTCACACTTACTCCACGTTTCATATTCATTTCTCCTCCTCTATTTTCCTCTCATTCCTCAAAAAATCTTAAATATATATACAAGAATATCTTAATCATCAATTAGGTTGGCCTAATTAGATGAAAAAAACTAATCAAAACTTTCTTTTTCAGCACCATACATGATTTAAGAATTTTATCCATGTAATGCATTATATCAAGTCAGCTAACATCCATAAATCATAACTAGTCTTCATAAAGTATTGCATATGCTAAGTTAGCCAAGACTAGAACACAATTCTCGAAACCAAGAAATAATCCTGAAAGTAAACACCTTCTGGATCTAAGAACACATTAATTTCCCATCATACTACCAACATAGAAACTATCAACAAAACCACAACATATGAATGTTCACCTTCATAGAATGTGGAGTCTCCCACATAGTATTCCAAGCAAGGAACAATAGTAGAAGACAGAGTTGAAGTCTGTTAGAGATAACTTGATGCTCACAACAAAAGATGTAGGAGGTTTCTTCCACAGCATGTCAAATTATGATATTGCTATCAGGATTCAACTATGTAGTTTTCAAGTCAAAATCATTGACCCATGATTCATGAGTAGTGGTTCACAAGAACCCATCTCTCATTGCATCTAGGTGATGCTCACAGAGGTGAAGCATTGGTCCGTCTCGGACTCATGAATCATGGGTCAATGATTTTGACTTGAAAACTACACGGTTGAATCTTGATAGCAATATCATAACAAAAGATGTCTCAAGATCCATGATACAACTTTTTGAAAGAGTCAAGGAAACATGGTTAAGAGATTAGAGTCATATCATATCTTACGATAAATTACGGACTCAAATACCAATACATTGATCCATCAGAAGAGGGTATTACCAAAATAGAACAACATCTAGTAAACCAAGTAGAATTCCCATATGCTTACCACCATGTTGACATCAATGATAACATAGGAACAACCAACACAACACATCCATATTTCATGCTCATATTCCAAGGCTCCCAACATAAGGGTCTTTGTATTCTTGGAGATCAGTAGGTGGTACTATGTGTGTATTGGTCATTGATTGGTCCTATTCTATTTTTGTACTATTTTCTAGTCATCTCTTTTATTTTTTTATTTTTTAAAGTTATCTCACCACTAGTGAGAACCTTCTTCTAAGCCTCTTTATTTTTTTTGTAATGGGTTTAGGCCCTTCCTGATTTATCATAATAAAAATAAATCAAGTACTAGATGTTTGTCCCTCTATTGAGTGATAACATAGAGGTTTGTCCAACTTTTTGGAATAAATCGGACAAACCAATTAAAATTAAAAAAGAAAATCCATTATCTCTCTATTATATAGAGAAAACCATAAAGAATTTGAAGATAACATAAACTAATGGTTTTCATATCCTATAAAAATTCTATTTATAAAAAATATTAAATAATTTTAATTAATTTTTAAATATTTTTTAATAAATTTTTTATATAGTTCACATTATTTTCTAATGAGTATCATTTTATGTATTTTATGGCTTGATCTTGAAATAAAACCTCTCCAGATTTTTTTAAACCAATATTACTAGCAATAAAAAAATACATAAATTTTTATAAATTTTTGTTTCTTATTTTATTTACTATTAGATTTTTAAATGAAAAATACTATTAATTTAGAAACATTTACCATAATATATAACCATTTTTGTATACATACAAATTAACTAATATTTAAATTAAATTGATAAGAAGAGGGATCTTTTTATTATTATTATATTACTTACTATTCTAAACATATTTCAAACATAGGTATTCTATTTTTGTAACAAATATATTTTGATTATAAATTATAAATATAGTAATAAATTTAAAATGCTAAAATATGTTTTTTTGAGAGTTTACTTTGTGTGATACATTCTTACAAAATTTCATGTCATGATGATTGTATTTGATCATGAAAAATTGGTCTAAATCAACAATCTAACCAATGAAATCATTCCATACAACTTCAAGGGAGAGGGTTGCAACATATATGTTGAACACCCGAAATACTGAGAGAGGGGGGTGAATCAGTATTCCTTTAAACCAATTAAACATAAACCATCCAATTACCAAAATATATTTAACTGCAATGAAGAATTAAAGCATGAAGACATCCATAAAATCACATGACACATAAACACTAGTATTTTTATGTGGAAAACCTAGAAAGGGAAAACCATGATGAGGGTTAGCTCACAACATATTATATATAGATATTGTATATTACAAAAAGGATCACTTCCAGGTGGACACATTGTCCAAGTAAACTAACTTCTCACAGAGAATGAGAAAGAAGAAATAATGGGTGGCTACAAAACCTATTTGAACTGATATAGTAACATCTATCATATGCTAGATTATAGTTCCAATGAGGTACACAATAAGCTTCACATAGATCTAAAATAATACTCTGCTCTGCTCAGAATCTGCTGAAGTATGATTATATTCACATCTAAATAAAAGGAAAATAGGGTTCCACCTTTTGGGAGATGAAATTGGACCTATTTCACACTTTATTTCATTAGGAAACTAGATCCCTCAACCAAGTGACTCAATTGAAGAGTGGCTAGTGGATTCCTTGGATAATTGGATGGGGGTTCACCATTAAATCTGACTTCGAAAGGGAAAAATGTAAACACTTATGCAAAATCACTATGAAACCTATAAAATTGAATGCCTAAAATCAAACTGATAAAATGAATGGAACAAAAAAGTACTTGGATGAATGGAGATGTCAAGACAAGATCTGTAAACTCTAAAAAATTATTGTTTAGGGTTCCATTGAGACTAATACGCTAGGTTGGGCATATGAGTCTTGTTCTAGGGTTTTCAAGGTAGAGCATGAAATTCTCTAGAAAGTGATCAGGATTTGTAGAATGGCGATCAAAAATTGTGTCGAGACTAATACACCAGGTTGGGTAATTTAGACCACCTTTAGATTTTTCTGAGTATTTTTCCAAGTCCTCTAAACCTAGATCCAATGTTGTTCAATGTTGTCAAAAGGCTATATCAGGGACTAAATTGCTAGGTTGGGTGAATGAGTCCAGTTCACCTAAATCTACAAAACACACATCACAAGAGAGAGAATTTTTTTTGTTTTGTTAGAGGATGGGGTTTTCCTTGGTCAAACCTCAGTTTGGTAATTAAACCTTGAAATGAAATAGAAAATATTGAAGGAATGATGAATGAAAAAATTCATGTAATATCTCACCAAACCTAGTTGAAACCTTGGATTTCAAATATAAAAACTAGCATGAAGTGGCCTCAATGAGTGTAGATCTTGATCATGAAACTTGAATAGGATAATCGCTTTGAATGCTTGATCTTGATTGCCAATGCTATCATCACATTAGCTCAACAACATGCATGATGCACTAAATATTTGACATGATGTAATGGATGTTGATTGCTAAAATAATATACTACAAATTATTAGGGTTCAGGAAGATTGGGGCAATAAAAATTAACAATTATATGCAGATTAAATAACCAGAAATACCACTGAAGAATAACACAAAAGAGATCAACACATAAATTTAACGTGGTTCACCCAATATGGGATACATCCATATAAACTTAGCCATTTAATGATTTTATTATCTAGTGCAAAACAAATGACAATCTCACAAATTCCATACACCACAACTTACATGGCAACCACTTATAACAAGCTTTTTGGAAGCTTCTAGAATTAGGGTTTTACAAAGTCATTTTTCATTTGACTTGTGAGTGGGAAATACTTGATGTGTTAACCTCAGTGAGGATAAGTTACGAGTGTAAAGTATTTGCATGATTAGTCACCAAATACCAACAATCTCCCACTTGGAGATTGATTAGGCTCCATACTAAACACAAATTTGTCCTTGAATGCCCTTGAAATTACTCTGGATCACAACCTTGCTCTAGTAATTGAACACTTGATACTATCTAACTTGAAAAAATCTTGAAATAATTATCTGAGACCTTAGTTTTATAAGAATCCTATCTAATTTACTACTTATTAGATACCAAATTCCAACATTTATGAAAGTTGAATTAAAAACCTTGATTTCTTGCTCAAAACCCTAGAAAAGCTACAAAAGGGACTAATATTCCCAATGTGGCATATGGATCTCACCTAAGGGGACTAATACACCCAAGATGATGTATGAGTCCCACCCTAGGTTTTCAGGGTGAGAAAATGTTGGGGGAATATTAAATGCATTTATTAAATTTGTGAATATTGCAATTGAAATAAGTCTTGCGATACATAATAAAGGGTCTTAGGGACCTAAAATTCATGATTTAAAGGACACAAATGCAAGGGTACTAAAATATGTTCAAGAATAGTGTGAAATTATACCATCTCTAAGGAGGTGGTACAATTTTTGACACTACATTTAGCCCTCACTTTAGTGAGAGGATGAGCACAAGCAAAAACTTACAGTAAAGTAGACAATTATGCATCAAGAGGGGTCTGAGTGTACTAATGTGGATAGTATAGGATGAAAAAGATCAAAGGAGGGTGATCAACCCCCCATGATCCAATACCCAATGTAAAACCAAAATAAGATCAAAGGGACACACACAAGGTGTATGATATGCAGCAACAAGACAAGATACACAAACATACAATGTTAAAGACCTAAACAAAGAAAAGGGGAAAAATAGAAATAAAAATAAAAAAATAAAAGGGGGTGGATCAAGCCTCGATAGTATATCCAATGTGATGTCGAGTAGGTATTGGTTTTTTATCCAAAAAATGAATGCTCACTCTGAGGCAACAAAAATTTAGGTTGTCTACTAGGTGAGTATCCAGAAAGCGTGGCTTAGTGAAAAAGTTATTCACCTATATCGGCTTCTCACCGTACAATGAGAAATTCATGCCCTCATTCAGGCTTATAATCATACTAGCCATACCAAATCTATACCTCTGATAGCTTCAATAGGGTGCCACAAAATGAAACTTTAAGCCTGATAAGGCCTAATAAGCTGCGTTAAGCACTTATGAACATGTATACATGAAAATGATTCTTTTCTTCAATGGATTTTTCTTAGCTCATGTAAGGTCTCTTCTTAGGTAATATCGTGCCTAATTTATCCAATAGAGGAAAATTAAAAGAAATATAATGCTCTCAGAGGAAATCAAACCCAATGACACCACCAAGAAAAGGACGCATCACAAGAATAAAGAAACTCGCACAGTAAAACATGAGTGCCAATATATTCTCCCACTTTAAAGTTGTTGCTAACACCACTTCTATGATAAATTGCTTTAAAGTTTAATAAGAAATGAGAGCTTATTCAGAAAGCCCTATGCCAAGTCATATGTTTCCAAATGAAACTACATCATGAATAAAGGGCTACCTCCAAAATGCAATGCTTAACATAGTGTGTCACATGTGAGACAACTTACGACATATTGTCGACATTTGAAGCTTTCTCTTATATATGCATGAAATACAATGAACTAGAAAAAATTGATAATGACAAGTGTCATATGAGGACAAGTCTACCTAACCCATTTTCCCCACTTAGTGCAAGACAAGGATGAGTCGAGATGATTGACTAGTATCAATTAGAGGAACTAGGTAGTACAACACAAGGAAGAGCACCAAAATCCTTAAGATGTTAAATTTTATTACCCAAAGCCTTACATTCATTAGTAGAATGACCATGAACTCTATGATATGCACAAAATGAACTCTTGTTGTACCATTTCTTGTGTGTTCTTTGAGGGAGAGATATCAAGTGATCTTGGAGGAGTCTTGACAAGATTCTTGATCAAAAGTAGAAGGCGTTCCTTTATTTTGTGACAAAGATATGTCTTGCTTAGTAAAAGGTGTCATACTTACACAAGGCTCTTTAGATTTTGATATTTTGTGTTCTCCATTATAGGGGGGTGTAAAATCTAACAAATTCCAATCATTAGTGTTTTGTGTGATGAAATTGATATTAAGTGAGGATTTCTTTGCTTCTTTCATTTATTTCAAAGGAAATTAACCAAGACCACTAGTGGTTTCTTGTGTCTGAGGCTCTATAGGGAGACATATACCTTGTTCTCTAGTACCACATAATTTTCCACTATAATCAAATTGTTTCAAAAGTTCATAACCTCTTCCATAAATCTTTTTCATTTCTTCTAGATTTGGTGGTTGCTCATAATCAACTTCATCAATGTTTGTTGTGTATGTTGTATTTTCTTATAAAGTGGTTGATGTGGATTATTTTGAAGATTCTATTGAATTTTGTGCTGACATTACCACTTTTTTTTTCCATTTTCAAACTCTCTTGTTGTGATCTTGTGTTATCACATGAGTGTAGGTGTGAAATCTAAGGAACCCCTATCATCTTTGAATAACTTTGTATCTTGTTCATTATGCTTTTATTTTTACTTATCTTGCATGGGCTCCACTTGTATGGTTGGTGTCAATTTTTCAAAGGATGTTTTTTATATTTCTTAGCATGCAAACAACTTTCAGGTTCAAGATTAGCCTAGACTGTGTAAAATTTATTTTTGTAAACATACTTCATTTTACGATGAAGAGTAGAAGGAACTACTTGTATTTCATGAATCCATGGTCTACCTAAAATAATATTATATGAAATATCATGAGGAATAACATGGATATTAGTTTGAAATGTATCCTTTCCAACTGTAATAGGTAATGTGATCACACCAAGTGATTGTTTCCCTACATTATCAAAACCATGAATAGATAAAGAATCATGTTAAATTTGGATTTTGTGTACTCTAATATTATCAAGAAGGTTTACACTACACACATTAAGTGCCAAACCATTTTCAATGAGAGTTTATTTTATCCTATGTGTATTAATCTTAGTTATTATCATGAAAGCATCATTTTTTTTCCGTACTTCCAAAGGAGGGAGCTCACTTTGGTGGAAAAAAATGTTAGCATTCATTCCCTAAATTAGGGCTGCAATATCATTGTCGCAATGTATTTTGAAGAATACTATGATAATTAGTTGAGTGTTGAATAAATTGTTGCAATGCATTTTGAAGCATACTATGGTAATTAGTTGAGTCTTGAATAAGGTACCATAAGGATATCTTAGCAAGAGTATTCTTAAGTTGTTCAACAAGATCATATGACTTTCCACTATGTGAGGAAAAATGAGAGCACATGCAAGATAGGTTGAGGCAATGGTCATGAAATGAGAGTGGTTTGTTGTTGGCTATTGTTCCTTGCATTATGTGTGAGCAATGGTATTGTAACTTTCTTGATGTGAAACATTATCATTAGGTGGTTCCAAGATAAGCATGGGTTTATTTTGAACTTGCTGTTGTCGTGAGGGTGGATAAAGGATAAGAACTAGCTGAAGAGATCACTTCAATGGATATCTAATGTGCATAACCTCAAAATACTCATCCTTATTGTGATGATCTTTTAACAAATGAGAGTTTAAGTTTAGCTCATCATTTTCATCAAATGAACAAAAATTAAATTTCTTTGAATGAAATGCTTCAATTTTATCATTCTCTTGTACCATGATATCTACCCTAGTAGGAGAGTTTTTAGGAGATGAGCAAACAAGATGCTGATCACATTTGATGGTTAATTTTTGTAACGTAACGTCATCACAAGTAGGGGAAGCATCAAGAGAAAAACAATTATTATTGATTAGATCATTTTTTTCAATTATATGTTTCCAAGTGGGAGAAGCATTAGGGGAGGGAGAAAAAATAATCTCATGACTCTCAATGAGTGTATCTTCTAGCACAAAACTATCTTCCTCACAAATAAGAGAGATATTAGGAGAAGAACAGATGTGATTGTCATGTTTATCTATGTTTCATCATCTTTCAATAAAGCATTTGCACAAGCAAGAAATGAATGGATACTAGGTAAGTTAATGTTTATAAATGTGTCTATGATCTCATTCTCTTGTGCCATAATATCTTCCAATGTAGGAGAGTTTATAGAAGAGGAGTTTTCAACATTGTCATGATTCATAACTGGTGTATCTTCTAACAACGAATACCTTCGTCACAAGTAGGAGAGGTATTGGGAGAAGAGAAACTATAATTGTCATTTTTGTCTATACTTGCATCTACATCATTCCCACAAATACTAGAGATATGAGGGCCTGTGGAATTAAGGAATGTGTCAATATTTTCACTCTATTGCACTAAGAGACTCTCATAACTAGGAAATATATTGGAAGAATGACTAACATGCTTGTTGATGATATTTTTCTTGGAATACTTGGAAATGAAAGATACTGATATTGTGAGTGTGTGCCTAAAATCCAATGTTTCAAAATGTAAACAATTGTTTAACAAATCTGATGATTTTCACTACTAAAATAGATTTTGAACTATTGTAAATGCAATGAAAACAAGATAAATTATATGACTTAATTCCAATTCTTATGTTTACAAATGCACTTTAATGAAAAAAATTATGGAAAGATTTCCAATGATAGTAATTATGCTAAAGGCAATAACCAGAAGCACATGTGACAAGATTTTAATGCTCTAAAATGCACATTCAGACCTAATCAAGGACTGATATGCATAGGTGGGTGTATGAGTCCAAATTATGGTTTTTGATAGGTTTAGATAGATGAAAATATAGAGCACAATATATCCAAAAATCTACAAAAAGCTCCTATACAAGGAATAATATGCCTGAGTGGGTGAATGAGTCCAAATTAGGGTTTTTAAGCTGAAATCATCAAATTTAGAGTTGATTTTAATGTCTCTAGGTTGTATTCTCAATTTGCTATTTATAATTATATATTCCCAATGAAATTGAATGATGTAAAATGGAAAAATGCAACCTATATGCACTTCTCACTAATGCAACGTGTATACACCTAAAAATGGTCTGGAGCATCCGATTAATTAAATACGATTTATTTGATTAATTATTCTAATTTCCTCTACTGTTTGAATAAATAGAAATATTTATTTATATAGTTCACATTTAAATTCATCTTAATTAAATAAACAAAATTAAATACTTTGTTTGATTTAATTATCATTTTCCTATTTTATTCTATCACATCAATCTTAAATTAATTAAATAAAGATAAAACACTTTATTTATTAATTGCCATATTCGTTTGTCAAATTTAATAAACAACTTCTATAGTTCGTTTTATTAAATTATTTATCCCTCTTTTGCTAATTTAAATAAATCAAAATATTTGAATAAAGGCATAAGGAATATTCCATCTATATCTCCTCAAAAATGAATTAGATATCCTATGTCTAATTTATGTCTAAAATATGTCAAAATTAATGCTTTGAAACTTCACGAGAAGTTTTGGAGACAAGTTGGAGACAAATTCCAAATTCTTCTCTCAATCCTCCTCCATCAATATTTCCTCTTCTCTTGCCTGGTGTTTTCATGGGTAGAGACAATCACCAAAATTCTCTCAATCTCCTCCATCTTTCAACATTCAATCCTCCAGATTGAATCCAAGCCTCTCAATGTCATCCCTGTGCATTTCTATAGCCAGGAAATCTATAAATAAAGCGTCATTGAACCAAGAAAAGGATCCAGATAATCTAACCTATGCACTCTTACTCTACAAGAATTCAAGCATCAAGCATCTAGCATCCATCAATCAAGTTTTCATATCATGGTTGCTCCTGTAGCTACATTTATCTATTTCCATGTTAATTCATGCTAGTTTAGTTTATTTATCATCTAGTATTATCACATTAAGCTCCATATCATTGCATTAGCATCTATCTCGTTCTTTGAATTGTCATTTTAACAATCACAGTGCAATCATGATCTAAGAGCAACAATGGTTTAATAAATCTTTGGAGATAGAGAACAATATGATGCTTTTAGTAGATTATTGCTTTGATTTGATTCATTTAGCTTTATCTTTGATATAATGTCTTATTAAGAAGTGTGTTTCATGCTTTACACCCTATCCATGCTTACAATTTGGCACCCACTATGGGGCATTAACCCCAATTTTATCAATTTTTCTGGAAAGTGTCACACAGGTTCACAACATGTTTTCTTTTAGCACTTTCATCAAATAGTATAGCACTTCCATGGCAAACTACAATGCTTTTGTGCCCTGTTTCGGTGCTTTCATGTTACTACAGTGCATCCGTAAAAAAATTCAGCATTTTTACTTCCATGACCTATTTCAGCGCATCGGTGATTTAGCACTTCCATGGCAAACTTCAGTGCTTCGGTGTCCTATTTCGAGACTTTCATGTTTTAGCACATCAGGTAAGAGTTATAGCGCTTCGGTGGACTATTCCAACACTTTTGTAAAATCAGTCTGGATCCGACGTGGCCGTGGCCAAATTTTAATTTTTTTCACAATTGGATTAAAATTTATCAATCCTAGGATAGTCACTTCTGATTTCTAAAATATATCAATCCTAGGGTAGCCACTTTTTTTTTTCTTAAAGGAAAATTTATCAATCCTAGGATAGTCATCACATTTTTACAGTACAAGTTAAAAAGAACAAACATGATTTCTGTGAAGCAACACCTTCACATAGATTAGAAAATTTATTTTTGAGCTTAAAACAGAACAACTTATATGCTGTGCTTGTGGTGATTAGGCTTATGCTCTACCCTTAACTGGGTGACCAAAGTGCTAGATTCACTTTTACTTCATGCTATTTATGCTTTATTAAATCATTTAGAAGGCCTACCATAGTGGGAAAAAGTATTCACCCTACGGGAACGACCTAAGTGGAACACCTAAAGCCAAGGATTCCAACCCACTATAATAAAAATGCAAGTTGTTGATGAAAGTCCAACTTGACGGTAGTGAGCAAGATAACCATCCCCAAAATCTTTTTTCTAAAGATTGGGAGGTCTCCTGAGGGAGTTTATCAATTGCCGCACCGCATGAAAGCCCTATCTTCGAACCATAGAGTAGTATCCTGCCGAGTTAGTATCCATACAGTGTTATACTGATGATGCAAGGGGAGGGAAGAATCTGCCCCCAAGACACTCACCATATAATTGTCATGGACCGTTTGCTCAAAGGACGAGAAATCCAACTCTGAGTATGCACCTAGAAATGACAAAAACACGGGTGCCCTCTAGGGGTTGACAAGGTTATGTGTGTCAATGCAATTCAAGATGTGGGTTGTGAGTATAATGATGACCTATTTGTCCTTAACTGTGAGTCTGTTTGATTTGTGTACAATTTTCAAAACAACCCATCAAAATCAATAAGAATCATTCATGGTTCTTGAACATAGACAATCTATTTAGTTAAAAACAATTATTCACAATTGCTTGCTATGTTTTCATAAATTCATTAAAATTAGATTAAAGATCATCTTGAAACCAACAAACTCAAGTTAGATAAGAAAATCCATGCTGTGAAAGTGGAAGTCCACCACGTTTGTCAAGAGAAAAATCAAAATCACAAAACCCAATAAATCTTTCGGTTATCGAGATAAATTAAGAAGACAACATTTTCTATATCAAAATCAAAAACTCTTTTTACAACATAGAACATTCATCCACATATATCACAATTTTTCTAGGGTCACACTTTAGATTACGTAGTAGAACCACTCTATTCACAAGCCTTCTTCCAAAGAAGAGCTCTCACTCAGTATCACAACCATAGTCAGTGCATACATCATTCTTATCTTCCACAATCCATGATGCAGTATGCCACAAGGCCAAATCATATTTTACAATAGAGAGTCATAAAAGTCCTATTTTTTTTATCGCTCTGGAAACTTGTTTCAGCGCTTAGAGTCTATATTTTAGTGCTTTCATTAAATAGCACTTTCATCATATTTTCTAGTGCTTTCAGGCACTATTTCAGTGCTTCTGTCAAGATAGCGCGTCCATCAATTTGTGCAATGCTTTCATGCACTATTTTAGCGCTTTTGTCAAGATAGCGCTTCTATCACCTATTTCAGTGCTTTAGAAATCTGTTCTAGCGCTTCTATGAAATAGCGCCTTTGTCCTCTATTTTAGCACTTTCAAAATAGAGAGTTCAAAAATCTACCAATTAGTCAGTCTGTCATTTTATCCATAGTTTTCATCAGAACCAAGTTTCTTTTTATTAGAATCATTGTCTAGAGACCAAAAATAGATAGGTTTATATAAATTTCCAATCTTATCAACTGAAACAAGATCTTGCAAATCACAACTGTCAAAATCAAATACACAATCAATTACTACACTAAAGTTTCATCATCAGGATACTATCATCCTTTATCATGAAATCAAGTATAGTAATCAAATTTTTAACATAGTCTGATCAATGAGATCAATCATCTTATTTCACTTTGTTAAAAGTTCAATTGACATTTTCCCAGCATAGAAGATCAACATTCCAGAAGAAAGGGTAAAAATTTGTATGCCAATCTTCACTAAGTCCCAAAAGCAGAGACTCTTAGAGAAAGAAATTGAAACATCCAAAACAATGGCAAAAGAGAATCCTTGGAACAATCTGAACCAAAATGATAAGAATGAAATAACTCTAGAGGATATTCAAATAGCTCAACAAGATCCCAAGTTGCATAAGTTTATGGAAAACATTTTAGAACAGGATATGGAGAAGTATCTTTTGATGTTGGCTGAATCGGGTGATAAAATTCCCAAGGAATTTGACGTGAATCATCTGAAGGAAGCACCTGGAACAAGTGAGATTGAAATACTACAACCTACAGAAACATTAGATCTAGTTGCTGCTTTGATATCTCAAAAGCAATTGTTACAACAACAGATACAAGATATGACGAAAGGGAGTACCAAAAGATATGTGATACAAGAAATTTTTCCTTATCCTTTCAATGCAATGGTCGGTCTGATACCTTTTCCCAGACATTGTAATATCCCAAAATATAACAAGTACAATGGAAGAATGGATCCGATAGATCATATTAGGGAATTCAAAATAACGAGTCTCGAGTTTTCCCAAGAGGAAACTTATTTAATGAGGTTATTCCCAAGGAGCTTGGGGGGATCATGTATGGAGTGGTTTTCAAAACTACAACAAGGTATCATAACTTTTGAGGAAGTAGTCAACAGGTTCACTTCACAGAATTCCTTTAACATCCAACATGATGTTACAATAAAGGATCTTTATAACCTAAAGCAAAACAAAGGGGAAACGTTCTTGTCTTTTCTACAAAGATGGCAACGATTGTTCACTAGATATCCTCGATCCATTCCTGAGGAAGAAAAGATGGAGTTGTTCATTGACAACTTAAGAGAGGAAATGAGTTATAGACTTGAATTGCAATGTCCTCCCACATTCAAAAAAGTAATAGAAAATAGTCTTAAAATTGAGGAAGCATTAATCAAAAGAGGAGTTATCAAACATTTCAATGATAAAACAAATAGCACAAATAACTCCTCCAATCAATACTCAAGCAATGATAAGCCAAAATTTTGGCAAAAGAATCAAAACAAATCTACCAATGAAACAACAAGTGATTCCCAAAATGTCAAACCGGTTTCAACTTGACAACATCTACATCAAAGCATCAAAATAATGATCAAATTGTCAAGTAAAATGTCATACAAAATAATGAGATCATAAAAACATTGTCATATCAGAAACCATCAAATCATCGTAGTTCACACCTTTAGGCAAAATGATAGAATCAACAATGAAAGAATTAGTCACCAGTGGCCTTATCACTGCACGGGAAGCCTGATTCTGGGATCCAAAGGTCAAACCACCATGGTGGAATGATGTTGATTATTGTAACTTCCATAATAACAAAGGCCAAAAAACTAACGATTGTATGGAATTGAAGCACGCAATACAATATTTGATTGACAACAATAAAGCATATGTGGAAACACCCCAAAACAATAACGATCATTCAGCCTTCAAGGACCCTTTGCCAAACTATGAAAAAGGAGCACCATCATCTTCAAAAAACAAAGGGAAGAACGTCAACCATGTCTTTGACACAACAATCCTTTGTCTATCTGGAATAGAGAGTGACCATACAATTAGTCCCAACATTGACGAACCCAAAATCAACAACACTAATATTTGGACTTGCTCCCCAGGATACAAAACTCTGATAATCAAATCAATGTCTTAAAAATTAGAGACCGTCAAGAACATCAACTAGTAAATGTAATGACTAGGGGGTAAGCCAAGGTCATGTTAAAGGGAGTTGGATATACACATGCAATTCCACCTCCATCTCATTATAACATTGTCAATCAACTACAAAACATTCCTGCTCAGATATCGATACTAGGAATCCTTAAAATATCACCATTGCATAAGGAGGTTCTAGAACAAGCTTTAGTTGCCACTATGGTACCAAAGAATCTAGATGTTTGTTAGTTTTAAGCTATTGTGGGACATTTGGCTATCCCACATTGTCTATCATTCTCTGAACAGGATGATATCTCACTAAACCATCCCCATAATACTACACTCCATATTGAAGTTTTAATCCACAATCATCGCATCAAGAGAGTCTTAATAGATGGGGGAACTGGTCTGAACATTTTTACTCTCAAGTTAATCCATGCACTAGGGTATTCACATGATGCTATTGATGCCTGAAGAAAAATGACCATCAAAACATATGATGAGGAAGAAAGATCGTCTAAAGGTTTGATTGTGCTACCCATTCAAGTGGGGCCAATGATGAGACATATAGCATGTCAAGTGTTGGAAAGAGAGTTAACATATAAAATTATTTTAGGATGACCATGGATCCATGAAATGTAGGTTGTACCTTCGACATATCATCAATGTTTGAAGTTTCCAATAAATGGATGAGAGGTAACTATATCTGCTGATTACAATCATCCTCAACATTTTGACACCCTTAGGATCTCTCAAGATACCTTTGTACCACACAATAGGGAAGCACCATATTCAAAATCATCCAAAGAAGAACAACGTCCAAGTATCACTACTAAGTGGGTAGAGAAGAAGGGTAAATAAAAAGAAACAAGTCCTGTTGAAACTCAATCAACAGATAATCCCGATCAAAAAACTTCTTTATCACAAAATTTCCAATAGAAAGTTCAACTGACAGACAAGGGAATGGAAAAATATTCTATGGAGCAATTGCTTAACCTATCATAGTTAATGCCATCTCCTAGGACATATGGTCAACCATCTATGATCAAATCTCAAACATCATTACCAGTCACAACTCTTGATGAAAGGTTTCTTAAAAAGCTCACAATAGAAAATGAATCAGATAGCAAAGCGATCCTAGATTGGCTATACAAAGATGAGGAACCTTGTACATCAGATATCAGTATCAAAAATGTCAATATTAACACTGATAAATATGGAAAAGGAAAAGCTATTTTAGAAAAAATGGGGTATGAAGGGAAAGGACCCATTGGATTAAGAAAGGATGGAGTCATAGAGCCTATTACACTCCTCACTCTCCACTCAAAGGACAAGCTGGGACTAGGATACTCTAATGAAGAAAAACAAGAACTGGAAAAGAAGGTTGTACAAAGAATTCTTCAACTTACGAATAGCTCTGAGACAGATTCAAATGAATATGAATGGGATTCGTGTTCTGATGTATCTTTCATAGATATTCATATTGATTTCATCCAACAATATACACATACATGTGAGGAGGGCCAAGGCTCTAGGTCTAGACCAATTGTGGGAGAGTCACTAAATATCGATGATTCAAGCGGGGATGAATAGACCTCGAGTGAGCTAGATGATCCTGAAGAAAGTACCATCATTGACCTCAACATTACCATAAATAACTATGATGAAATGGTTGTCTAAACCCTTACATCCATCAACCCAAATGAATCCGATGACCCCATGCCATTAATCCATCCTGATTTCATTGACTGGGAACCTATCGAACCTTTGACTATACCAATATTTACAGATGATGATGCCATCAGAAATTTCCTATGTCATAGTGAACCTAGTACAAGTTCTATCTGTAATACTCATAACAAAATGACTCCACGGGAGGGTGTCAAATCTTCCAGTTGCAAAAATGAAAATAGGGAAAATAGATCTAATGGTGAAAACCATTCTATGGAAGCATTAGATCTGGAAAAGGAAAAAATAAAGAATGCATCTAACGGTGAAAACCTTCCTGAGGAATTGAAGGATGGAAGATTTGACACTCTTCTGGAACATTATCATGAGCGATCATCAGTCCTAGTGGAGCCAACACAGTCTATTAATATCGACACTGAAGAAAAGACAAGAATCCTACATCAGGTGGAATCCATGAAAGATCAAGAAAGATAGGAATTCATCAAATTATTTAAAGAAAGAAGAATCAACTTTGCTTGGTCATATTCTGATATGCCAGGCTTAGACCCAAATCTGCTCATGCATCACTTGTCTTTGCCCGTAGGAATCAAGCCTGTCAAGCAAAAATTGAGAAAAATGCATCTGCATATCACATTGATGGTAAAGACAGAGCTAAAGAAATTATTGGATGCTGGATTCATAAGATCTATAGACTATGTCGAGTGGATATCAAACATTGTGCCTATTTGAATGCTGGACAATAGCATCAGAATATGTATAGATTTCAGATACCTAAATAAAGCATGCCTGAAGGATGATTTTCCACTACCAAATATAGACATCATCATGGACTTGACAGTCGGGCATGCCATGTTTTCAATCATGGATGGTTTCGCTAGGTACAATCAAATAAAAATAGCTCCAGAAGATCAAGGAAAGATGACTTTCACATGTCCATGGGGAACCTTCTGTTGGAACGTCATGCCATTTGGTCTAAAGAATGTAGGAGCCGCTTATCAAAGAGCAATGATGACAATCTTCCATGATATGATCCACAAATTTATTGAGGACTACGTGGATGGCATCTTGGAAAAATCTAGTACTAGGGAAGGACATCTGCATATCCTCAACAAAATCTTCACACAGATGGAGACTCAATGTTAGGTTAAACCCCAAGAAGTGTGTCTTCGAGGTCACATTAGCAAAACTATTAGGGTACATTGTCTCAGAAAAAGGCATTGAAGTGGATCTAGCAAAAGTCAAAGCAATTATGGAGATGCCACCTCCTAAGAATATCAGTCAACTCAGATCACTATAGGGAAGGCTCCAATCGATCAGAAGATTTATCTCCCAGTTGGGGGACAAAATTCATCCTTTTAATCATCTATTGCATAAGAATATAGTTTTCAAGTGGGATGAGGGGTGTGAAACAACATTCAATCAAATCAAACAGTATCTAATGTCACCACCTATTCTCATGCCACCAATGGAAGGAAGACCTTTAATGTTGTACATTGCTATGACAGATATCTCTTTGGGGGCACTATTAGCGCAAGAGTTTTATGAAGGAAAAGAGCATGCCATCTACTATATCAGTCGGACATTAAATGGATATGAAATAAATTACTCTTTCATAGAGAAATATTTCTTGACGGTGGTATTCGCTACTCAACAACTGAGACACTATATGCTAACTCATATAATCAATCTAATATCAAAGATCGATCCTTTAAAATATCTACTTAGTCAAGCTGCCTTAACAGGTAGACTGGCAAAGTGGGTCATTCTATTAAGTGAATTTGACATTAAGTATGTAGAGAGAAAGGCAATCAAGGGTTAGGCAATCACTGAACAATTAGCAGAGGCTTCTTTACCAAATGATCGACCAATGACAATGGAGTTTCTAGATGCAGACATTCTGGTAGTGATGCCCCAACAATGGGTATTACATTTTGATGGATCATACACACAGCGCGGATTAGGAGTAGGGATTTTGTTTATTTCTCCACAAGGACACACCATTCCAAAATCATATAGGATAATGTTTTAGTGTACAAATAATGTGGCAGAATATGAAACATTAATCATTGAGGTCAAAATAACAATTCAATGGAAGATCATGGACTTACAGGTATATGGGGACTCTCAACTAGTCATTCATCAAGTAAATGATGAGTATCAAACAAAAGATGAAAATTTGATGCCCTACAAGCAACAAATAGATGATCTAAAATAGTCCTTTCTCAGTATCAAGTTTGATCAAATTCCAAGGGCAGAAAACAAAGCTGCAAATGCTATTGCTACAATTGCTTCATTATTACAATTGCCTGAGAAGCGTGTTTGTTATGAGTTTATGGTAGAACAAGTATCATGTCCTTCCCATAATAATTCAGAATCCTCTACCATCTGCCATCTAGAAACCACTGAAACCTCCATCTATGAAACAACCTATTTTTACCTAAAAGATGATATCCTTCCTCTTGATCTATCCTGGAACCAAAAATGAAACTTTATCTACCAATCTGCCTGACATACTTTAATCATCGAAATACTTTATCGTCGAGGTCTTGATGGTACTTTACACCGATGTCTAGAACATGACGAATCTGAAATGGCTCTACACGAGGTTCACGAGGGTATTTGTGGCACTCACTCAAGTGGGATAACTCTAGCCAAGAAACTCCTCCGTTTGGGATATTATTGGCCATGCATAGAGAAAGAATCCTATCAGTTTGTCAAGAAATGTCAAAAGTGTTAGATTCACAGCAATTTGATTCATGCACTAGCACAAGAATTGCATCCCTTCATATCAACATGGCCTTTTTGTCAATGGGTCCTGGATCTGGTAGGGAAAATAAATCCATCTTCATCCAATGGACACAAGTTCATCATAACAACTACAAAATATTTCACAAAATGGATTGAAGCAGTGCCTCTTACAACCATCACTGGCAAGCAAATCTCATCTTTCATTTTGAATTACATAATATATCGGTATGGAATCCCTCAATCCATTATCACTGATAATGGATGACCTTTCAAGAATCAAGATGTCTAGGAGCTATGTGAAAAGTTTCATATCCAACATCATTTTTCAACACCATACTATCCTCAAGGGAATGGCCAATCAAAGGCCTCAAACAAAACAATACTTAAAATTCTCAAAAACACGGTTAACGATGTTGGACGTGATTGGCATGTTCAACTCAATCTTGCATTATGGGCCTATAGAACAAGTATCAGAACACCAATGGGAGCTACACCATATGCCTTGGTATATGGGTCAGAAGCCATATTGCCCATTGAAGTTGAAATTCCATCCCTTCATGTATCACTCAAAGCTATCATTTCAAATGAAGACTATAGGGTATCTAGACTACAGGAAATAGATTTGTTGGATGAGCGTCGTCAACAGGCTATTAATCATCTAATGGCTTATCAATAGAGGATGTCAAGAAGTTACAACCACAGGGTAAAACCGAGGGTCTTTCAAGTTGGTGACTTGGTACTAAAAGAAAACCCTAGGAATCAGCAGGACAGGGAGAAGAAAGGGAAATTTGAGCCTAACTGGCTTGGTCCTTTTGTCGTCATATCAGTGTATGGATCAGGAGCATATCAGTTATCAACATTAGAAGGGGATTTTTTTGATGAACCTATCACCAATATCCATCTCAGAAAATTCTATGATTGAATCTCCTAATCCATAGGTCAAACTTCTTAAAATGGTTTCCTTGATGAAAACTTGGAAAACAGGCATCTTAGCAACGCAAAAATACAAAAAAAAAGAAAAAAAAAAAAAAAAAAGAAAAACAAAAAAAAAAAGCGTGTAATCAAAACATATGGTGAAAACCTAGAAACAAGCATCGTATGTGATTCTAAGATTTGTTTTCCCATCTATTTTGATATATATCAGGATCATTAGTCTGGAAGTCAGTACCATTTCATATCATGTCAGTAGTCTTGCCATCTTTGCATCCATATCAAAATCATTCTCAAATAGTCAAATCTCACTCCAAAGCTTGGGGGCAACATCTGGATATCACTAGGGGCAACAAAAACATTGATTTCATCAAAGGGCACACAACAGTATAGCAAAAAAAAATTGAAAGCGAAAATCAAAGTGCAACATCAATCATCATCAGAGAGGCATCAACCATCTGTATCATAGTCGAAAATCCAAAAACATGTCAAAAAGATTAAGTTTGAAAAAGAAAAATCCAAAAAACATAGGTCTATGTCAATCAAACTACATGATCTATACATGTGTAACGTAGGCAAGGCTAATCTTTGATCATCCCCCGAGACCCCTAAGATAGGTTAGTAGGTTAGGTTTTTGGTCAAAAATTTTGAAAATCCAAAAACATCACAAAATCAGGATGAATGATCTAAAATCTGAATAATGAATGAAACACTCTAAGTAAACAATGGATAAGTTGTATTTTTTATTATCATTTCTTTGGAGTAACTCAATGATGTATTGAACTAGAGAAACAAGGAAGAAGAATGATGTTTTTATTATCTGTTGTCTGTAAGATTAATCAATTAAATGTATGAATTGTCGAGGGATGTGCTATGCAAATGTATCACCTATGACATTCATAATTCACACATTGAAATGATTAACCACTACCTATTTACACAATGAATGCTCAGGTCATCTCGGTTAAATCATACCTAGATGCTTGTGTTTGCTTGCAATATCAAAAATCATGAAAGAAGTACTCAGGTCGTCATTGGTCTAACACATACCAATGACGCTTGTATTCACTTTCAACATCCAATAAAGCTCATTGATGACAAAAAAGCGCAAAGGTACTGTTAAAATGACAATGTTTTTGCATATAGTTTTGCATATTAAAATTAGATTGCATTCATCATATTCATTTATCTAAAGAGTATTTGTTGCATAAAGGGTTCCAATCAATGATTATCTTATCTACAAATAAGACTGAGTATACTTGACATAAATTCAAAAATCATCAAAAACATGGAGGAGTCATCATCTCATCATTTAGTTTCATCATTTCATCATTTCATACATTTCATCATACATCAAATAGATTATGAATTAAATTGTACCATAAGTACATCATATTCATTTTACCATAACATTCATTACATTATCATCCATCAAACATCATATGCATACATCATTTATCATCCATACATTTTATCATATATAAAATAAATGCAAGTCATGTGATTATTATCATTACATCCATCCATTATCATTAATCATAAGATCATTTTTTCATCATTATTGCATTAACATAAAAAGCATTTATCCATCCATCTATACATTTTATCACATCCATATAGATCATCATATAGAAATTCATACATCACATCATATATCCATGTATCATATATTCTACAAATTCATTCATCATAGAATCATTACATAAAATAAAAAGAATTTATCATTACATCATCACATTTGAAATAAAATCATCACATATTGCATAGATCAACATAATAAATGCATCCATCACATACAAATCATAAACCATCATAAAATAACATCAACTGCATCTCATATATATATCATCAGTGTCAAGTATACAATGAAGTCTAAGCATAAAGATACATCATCAAAAATGAGGTACATCGTAATATACATCATGTCTCAAAAAGGAAAATCACAAGAGGCATATACGATCTGCTACTGCTAGACCGTGCAGGCCCAATGGGACTAGTACAACTACCACCCTTGGATGAACTAGGATCTATGGGATCTCTGCGTGGAGGCTGTGTCACCCCCTCACTCATTTTCCAAGTATGTGTCCACCCAGACCTCAAGGGGGCATAACTGACTCTATGATTAGAAGACAATGCATCATGATACCTTCCTCTGTAATACTCAGCCTCTCGGCCAGCCCACACAACCTCTCTCATGTAGTCTCCCACTAAGGTACCATCAACCACTCTCTGTAGGGTCTTTGCTATCTCATGTGCCCTCTCGGAAATCTTCCGAGCACTGTCTTGTTCGGCTGTCAAAGTGGCAACCTACGTCTGCACAACGGCCAACTGTCCCTGAACCTACACTAAAGCCTAAGCCTAGGCCTGCATCTGAGTCTGGGTCTAAATGAGAAAACCCTGGTCCTGTACCAATTGTCCCTACAATGTTTGGACCTGTGTTTGGAGACCTGCAATCTATCTCTGATGGTCTATAGGTGGAACTATCACTGCTCGCCTCTTGCGAGGCCTACTGGATGATGGACCACTACTGACTAGCCCTACCCCTCTGTCTCCTCCACTGCCACCATCACTGTCATCGCTGCTACTATCATCATCACCCCTCTCTATGCTACTACCTGATGGAGTACCACCCTCACTTTTTGCAGAACCCTCTGCCACATCCTCCTCTACTGATAGTGGTGCTAGCTCATCCAGAATAGTGATATCCGAATGTGGAACCAAAGCCAAGAAGGAAACATACTCCTCTATGACTGGTGCCTCTGCAATGTCTCTCCGCATGTCGTAGGGTGATGGATGCAGTTCCCTATAACCCTCTACTAAAGCATCATATGATATAAAAGGTCCCCAATCAGGAATATCACTCCGCCACCTAGTATAGTGAGCTACCCCTTGTGGCTTACACTACACGATGCCATACTATCTATACACTCAGTGTAACAAAAATCTCTCTAAAACAAAAGGTGTCCGGCCAATCAGATACATAGAATCACAGAGGTATCCCAACACTACATCATCCTCATCCCACTACTCATAGTCTAAGTATAGACGCTAGGTAACAGTCTTTGTGTCATCAAAAACCCACCTCCAGTGCTCTAACTTACCCATCCGGGCCTGGGTAAGCCGATTTTTATATCTGAACACATAGGGTCTGCCTACTGGTCTATCTGCCACTGGAAATGGCCAAGCAATAGAGAAATGCTCCCATGCCCACACCTGCAATAGGGTCATCCCTGCTGATAAGTTGTGTGCCCCTAGGTATACAACTGAGTGAAGATCATGATAAAGATGTGCTAGCATGCACATCCCCCACGCATATCTAGTACCATGTACCATCATGCTCTCTAAGTTCTTGCCCCAACCCACGAGGAATCACTTTGACCTATAATCAAGGCAAAGGAAACCTCCAATAAATCCAACAAGCACTGCTGGTAGTGTCGCATATGAATCAACAATCCTCCTCCATTAAATGCTCAGACCCTCAATATCCTAATCCTAGAATACTCTGTGAATAGCATCTCTACCGTATGTCCCATGGGAATCATACGCTACAATCTCCCCCATGAACGAAATGCGCAAAATCCACCAAAAAACCTTGGGTGTGACTGTCATCTTGCTAGTGGGTAGATGAAAGGTGTTGTGGTCACTATGCCACCTCTCAACCAAAGCAGTCAATAGACCCCGATTAATCCTAATTTGGGGCATATCAAGCAAACTAGTCAAGCTGCATCAACCTATAATCTGAAGCTCATCTGGTGTCAGATGAGGTATCAAGTCTGTGGTCCAAGGAAACCTCTCTCACATTTGGAGAGTACCCAAATCCTCCTATGATCATAATGAAAAATCCACAATTAGTTAACTATGTCAGGAAATCAAAAGTCATTCTACTATCAAGTCTATTCCAAAAATTTGGTATGAATTTTCGATCAAAATTCATGGGCGCACATCAACAAACCTCACCTATCATGAGGTTCATCAAACATTATCTATTCTCACCTATCATGAGATTTATCAGATATGAATCATTTCCTTGCCTATCATGAGGATCATCACACAAATCGGATTTCTTCTTGCCTATCATGAGAATTAGTCTTATTTAAATCATCATAATCCAACATCAAGCATTTGAATTATCAATCATAACAATCCGAAGAATGGAAATGATCAGAAGTGATGAAATCAAGGTTACCGAAGTCAAAATATTCAATTCTGACATGAAAGCACTAAATCAGGAACCCAAAATGCTAAATTACAAAACCGCTAAATCAGGCACCCAAAGCGCTAAATCTCGAAAGCGCTACTTCAGCAATCCGATGCGTTATAACAGGCATCCAAAGCGCTATTCTACTCTAAACATTGTTTCACCGCATTAAAGCACTAAAATAGTTTGTTAAAGCGCCGCTTTACTAGAAGCACTAGAACAGACCATGAAAGCGCTAATCAACCAAATCAAAGCACTAGAACTCTCTAAGTGCTAAAACTTGACATCATAGCACTAAAATTCACTACCTAAGTGCTATATCATCGAAAGCCCTACATTATCCTATTGAAGCACTAGAGAATTTAACACAAGCACTAAATCTCAAAGCGCTAATCTACCTACTGAAAGTGCTACACTGGAGTGAAAGCGCTACAGTGCAGCTTGAAAGCGCTAAAATAGGAAAAAAAGTCTAAAGCTATAAAATGCATAAAAGACAAAATTTCACGAAATACAAGGAGGATAAGGGGTACATACCAAAGGTCCATACATGGCTGGTCATCAGTGATGTCGAACGCGCTCGAAATGGTGAGTGTGGTAAGAGATTGGCATCCTGCTCTAGCAGGCTAAAATGTCTCTATCATAAGGATTTTTCAAAGTCAAAAGTGCAAATGACTTTGAAAATGACCTTTTGGACTATATAACTTTTGAAAAGGGATTTTTGAGGTATTTTATTATATTTTGATTAATTTTATCCATGGTATTAATTGAAATTCATCTATGGGCTATATTTCTTCATCATTTTGTCAGGAGATAAATTATTTCATCATCGTATCTTCATCATATTATCAGAAAATCATAAAAATTTTGAAAAATTCTAAAAATCATCAAATCACTAATTTATCTCCCGAGGGGGCATATTATCGACAATCATCTAAAAATCAATGTCTAGGGCATGTTTGGGGCATACAAAATTATTTTTTTATCATCGATCCTAGCAGTAGAAGCAAAATTTTCTTTGAAGCAACGCGTAAACACATCACTTCAAAGAGGGGAAAAATGTATACACCTAAAAATGGTCTGGAGCATCCGATTAATTAAATACAATTTATTTGATTAATTATTTTAATTTCCTCTACTATTTGAATAAATAGAAATATTTATTTATATAGTTCACATTTAAATTCATCTTAATTAAATAAACAAAATTAAATACTTTGTTTGATTTAATTATCATTTTCCTATTTTATTCTATCACATCAATCTTAAATTAATTAAATAAATATAAAACACTTTATTTATTAATTGCCATATTCATCTATCTAATTTAATAAACAACTTCTATAGTTTGTTTTATTAAATTATTTATCCCTCTTTTGCTAATTTAAATAAATCAAAATATTTCAATAAAGGCGTAAGGAATATTCCATCTATATCTCCTCACGAATGAATTAGATATCCTATGTCTAATTTATGTCTAAAATATGTCAAAATTAATGCTTTAAAACTTCATGGGAAGTTTTGGAGACAAGTTGGAGACAAATTCCAAATTCTTCTCTCAATCCTCCTCCATCAATATTTCCTCTTCTCTTGCCTGGTGTTTTCATGGGTAGAGACAATCACCAAAATTCTCTCAATCTCCTCCATCTTTCAACATTCAATCCTCCAGATTGAATCCAAGCCACTCAATGTCATCCCTATGCATTTCTATAGCTAGGAAATCTATATATAAAGCCTCATTGAACCAAGAAAAGGATCCAAATAATCTAACTTATGCACTCTTACTCTGTAGCAATTCAAGCATCAAGCATCTAGCATCCATCAATCAAGTTTTCATATCATGGCTGCTCCTGTAGCTGCATTTATCTGTTTCCATGTCAATTCATTCTATTTTACATTATTTATCATCTAGTATTATCACATTAAGCTCCATATCATTGCATTAGCATCCATCTCGTTCTTTGAATTGTCATTTTAACAATCATAGTGCAATCACGATCTAAGAGCAACAATGGTTTAATAAATCTTTGGAGATAGAGAACAATATGACACTTTTAGTAGATTATTGCTTTGATTTGATTCATTCAGCTTTGTCTTTGATATAATGTCTTATTAAGAAGTGTGTTTTGTGCTTTACACCTTATCCATGCTTACACAATCTTTAGAAGTTCTAAATGCAATTCAAATAATGAGAAAATAATGCAAAGTTAATGCAATGTAGATCTTGGACTACAATGTTCTCCAAATAAAAAATTCAAGGGTCCAAAGGTCAGTTACACAAAAATGAACAAAAGGGAAATAGGGTTCCACCTTTTGGGAGATGGAACTGGACCTATTTAACACTTTATTTCTTTAGAAAAATAGATACCTCAACCAAGTGACTCGATTGAGGAATGAATAGTTGATTTCTTAGATAATTGAATGGGGGTTCACCATTAAATGAGGCCTCAAAAGGGATAAATCCAAAGACTCATGTAAACTAAATCAAACAAAAAAGTTCCTAGGTGAATGGAGTTTCCAAGAAAAGATCTCCAAACTAAAAAATATTGTTTTGAGTTATGTAAGAGAGGGGGACCAACCATATCAAGGCCCCAGGTCACGAAGGGCCGAGTGTAGCAGGCTGCCCCTAACTTACCTCAGCTTAAGGGTGTGTTAGGAGATGAGGGATTAGAATGATGAGGAATATAGGGTCCTTTGATCACTTTGTAGACTTGAGACTCAAAATGGAGCTAGGTGAGTCAAAATTTAGGGTCAAATCTGTGTCTTAGAGAGCTCTTTTTTTGAGGATGAAAGTGCGGCTTTGGGATGACAAAATGACGCACTGGCGTCTCTTAGGTAAGTTGGGATTCATACAACTAGAGGACCATAAAGAAAAGGTCGAACACTAGAAAACAAACTAACGGCTTAGATAATGGTTTTTAAGGGAACAAAATAACACTATGAAATAAGAAATGTATAAATGAATATGATAAAGAAAGTAGATCAATGCTAGGGTGACAAGAATGATCTCATAGAAAAGTTTCTTCACTAGCTATCTCCAAGAAGCACATCCACTTAAACACAATAAAGAGGAAAATGGTTGGGGGCTTGTATAGGGGTCTGCCTCAATCAGATCCCTCTTTTGGTGTTTCAACCTCTATGGACAACCAAGTTTGCAATGATAGATAAATAGTATGATAAAGAAAGGAATGAAGCAAAGAACACTAAAACACTACAAAATAGTAATATCCTTACTCAACCAAATAATTAAGGAGAGGAGTATAAATCTTACCACCTCGACCAAGAGCGCTCAAGGCGAATGGGGGAGAAAATGAGAGGACTCAAGCCTCTACTACAATGGTGATGTTCCACACTTGCTCTACTGAGTTGATGGAGTGATGTAGATGCTACTATGGAGTGCAAGAGTTATTCTTCAATGCTTTAAGAGAATGCTTAGAGCTTGTGAATTTCCAAGAGAGATCATCTCACCTTGAAGTGAGTGAAGGAATAGTGGATTTGAAGTAGAGAGTGAAGAAAATGGCCATATTCGAGTTGGTCAGCTGAAGGGGGCATTACAAGTCGACTTCAAATGAGAAATGTAACACCTCTATAGGCTTCAACAATGAGAATCTACCAGGGATGTAAGTGTACCACTCAGACATCTGCACACCGTGTATGTGACCTTGACAATTATTCTTCTAACGATGTACAAAATGAACACCAAGTGGAACGAAGGGAGTGGGCTTATGTGAAATTTATCCTTCAAATTTGGTTTTCTAAAGTGAGGAAGGGAAAAAGGGGAATTTTCCTAAGGGGTGCAAATTCACTCCTATATATTTTCCCCCCACTTTAGTGAGCAAAAATACTGATGAGTGTCTCGATAAAGTAGATCAAATAAGTAGTAGGGTTACAAATGTATTACCTGAACTGTCGAGGAAGCAGACCATGATCTGGTGAACCCAAGAGTGTAGGAAAAGAAAAGGACTTCATAGCTCCATAGAACTATGAAGCTAGAGAATGAAAGTGTCTTACAAGCCCACAGACCTACAAGAAGGCAACCCCAAGATCTCTCTAATGAAGGAAGCCCCAGGAAGTAAGCATCTTATAGGGCTAGAGACCTGTAAGGAAGGTTTCCTCAAAGAACTCTCAAATGAAGGAACCCAAAAAATGTAGACTCCATAGAGTCAAAAAGCAACTTCATGGGCACACCAATGAAGCAACATGTTTACTCAAAGATAGAACATCTCAAGAAGCAAACACGTAGGAAAGTAAGCAGATAGTCACATAGGCCATCGAAAAGTTAGAATACTTTCAAATGGGTCCCTCAAGAACCCTTTAAAAGGAATAGGGGTCTACTCAAGGGATGCACTATTTGAAAAGTGAGGTCTAGTCAAGTTGCCCCCAAGCTAGACATAAAGATGTGAAGTGGGTCTAGTCAAGTTGCCCCAGAGCTAGATGCAACGATATGAAGTAGGTCCAGTCAGGTTGGCCCTGAGCTAGATGTTGGTGTTTTAAAATACAACCCAGCTAGGATTTGTAATTCTCTAAGAGGTATCCAACCTCTATATTAAAGAACCACAAAGGCTACTGGCCAACTGACAAGATTCAGTCAAAGACTAACATCTTCTACACTTCTGGCTCTGCAAGACCAAGGTGGGTAAACCTATACAATGCCCACAACTTAAGTCACTCATACACTGAAATTGCTTTATAAAGCAGATAATTCCAAATGAAAATACACTAAAGGAAGCATTGAAAACTTCAAACTTGGCTAAATTCTCAGCAGCTCAACCCTCTCTCAGCCATTGGAAAGTAGGACATACAATAACATAGTAAGATTAAGAATTATTTTGCATTTAATTTTGTTTCTAAGATGCACAAAATTGAATAATAGATCAGTGCCAATAATGGGCCATGGAGTCAAACACATAGAATGAATTCCCATAAAATAGACTTCAACCAATGGATTTAAATTGCTAATGCTTTGCATCAACTGTTAGTGTCTTGCACCAACAATCCTTCTCTTATCATCAACCAAATCCCATCTGCACACTTGAAATCGTAATCAACTGCTCAAAGTATTTTAACCATTTGTTTGAAATGAAACAATGAACAAACAAAAAGACCCGATGTAATTTGAGATGATAAACTCAAAGAAACTTTGTATTATTGAATTTACATGATTAAAAGTGTACAAATATGGAGACAATCTAAAGATATTCATGAATGTGCAAACACCTTCATGATGTTATATGCATAAACTGGTTGTATTTACTCATGAATTCAGAAATTACAGCTTACAAAATCAAGAAATGACTTAGAAATTATAATTCTCTATCTACCCAGCCCAATACAAAAAATCAGAACCTCTTACAAATGAGATAATAAGAGAAGAAAGAAGGAGCAGCCCTAAATTTGATCTGGAAATTCCATCTGGAAGCTTCATTCACCGTTGATCAAACTGAAAATAATATCTCCTCTTCCTTCCTTTGTAGCAACAAACTTATTCTCACAAAATTGCCTCTACTCATCATTTCCTTGCAACTGAAAATGTGCCCATGTGGAGAATTTCATCATTCACACAACTGCTGGAGAAAACCTCTTCCCTTGCAAAATTTTGTTTCAGCTCTCCTTTAATTGCTGCACATTATATTTCTTTAAATATTAAAGTTTTGTAACTTCAATATTTATCCCTTTTGACTTTATTTCAATTCCCTAGCAAAGAGAATGTTCCACATTGAAAAGCTCCCAAATACAAAATGAATATAAAATTCACTTTACATTCTCCAAGCAAATAAAATATTTTTCACAGTGAATACTTATTGACTTTATACAATTTCTCCCATGAAAATTCTACTTATCTTGCAACCCATCTTTAACATTGCTTTAAATAATAAATCTTTTGAATATCTTATATATATTCTCATTAAAACATTTTCATGTGTTATATTAGGCAAGATCATTTTACCCGTGCCCTACATTACAACTCACCTTTCTCATTTAAAATGCCTCACCTTTTCTAAAAATGAAATCATTTAACTTTATACTAAGCACATAAATTTTTTAATATGCCTTGAGTGAAATGTTTCAAGAATCACATAAAAATTTTATGGGGCCCACCACTGGTTTTACAATTTCACTTCGTACCTTGTTTTTAGGTAGGATCCAATTCATGCTACACTTTAATATTTTACCTTTAAAATAAAACGAGCGCCATTTCACTTTATTGGTAAAATATATTACCAGTTTTTTAAAAATGGCCTATGATAAAATTTGGGCCCACTTTACTTTACCTTACTCAATCTTGCATAGCTCGCAAGGATTTAGATGGCATCACAAAAATCCTATGAGGTCAACGAGGTTTATCCTAATTTTCATTTTATGTTTGCTCGTGCATTGATGTTCACCTCTATGCTTGGCCACCCTTCACACCATCGAGCCTCCTCCAAGCTACACCCATTCATTGGTTCCATTCCTCTACTCGAGCTCCAAGCGCACGCCCCTCAACTTGGAGACCTCCTTGTTTGGTGTGGGCCTCCCTATCTTTTGTGCTTTGGTGGCTCTTCATACCCCTTATCAGGGCACACCATCCATCTTTCTCTTGCTCGTGCCCTATACCATGGTGCCATCCTCATATGGCACAGGCCTCTCCAAATGCACCTGTTGAGGCATTGCCAAACAACTCATATGCATTCTCATTTGTAGCCGATCATGCCTTCCTTCTCTTTCTTGGGGGTCTTCATTGGCTGGATGCACCCTGTACCATAGTCTTCTCCTCCCGATGCACTACTCCTTGGATTCAGATACCTTGATGGATGTGCGTACCTTGTTCTACATTGTGCCTCCCTCACATGTCATTCCATTCAAGAATCTGTGTTTTATTGCATTTGATTCTGCAACTTATGGTGTATTTTCTTAGGCTCGCATACCCTTCATCTAGCCCTTCACATTCTAGCTAGAGCTCTTCTCTACATCAGTTGGTTGCGCCCCATCTACGTCATTATTTCTCAAACAAATTTGATGCATTTCACTGCTGGTCAACCCCATCTCTTGCATAGGTTTAATGGATCCCCTTTCACCTATTAGAAATTGCAACATCATTTCACATTCCAAGTGAAATGTCAATTAGGGATAACACATCTGATTCGCATTGAAGTACTATTAATTGTTTCCTCAAACATTTTCCTACGACCCTCTACAGCCTTCTTCAAAAAAATGGTTTTGTATGCCTTCAAATGCCAACAATCATGGTTATTTTGACACATTAGTCGACCTCCTTCATTCGGTGCCAAGGCTGCAAAATGAGTCCTTGCTGAAGTCAAGCCTCTCAGCAAATCAATTACATTTTCTTGAGAGTTGCGAGGACATTTCAAGAAATCCATTTTCTATCCATATTTTGCAGCTCATGGCTTCCATCACTATACTCTTTACAACCCTTAGAGTATTTGAAAAACTTGTTCACTCGATTGGCATAAAAAATATGGGGCAAACATATCAGTTATGTGTTTATTATTTCCTTTGTTACTAAAACTAGTTTTGTGCATTGGAACAATCATCTCTAATTAACCTTTGAAAGGGAATGCTTCTCACCCATATATATGTTTTCCTCTTTTACTTCCCTATCTAGATATAACCCTCAAGGTGAAAATCATTGTTATGATTGAATTGCAATAAAACACCAGCTCTGATAATCAATCCATAAACTAATTCAAATGAAGAAAACTAGGTGTTTGCAAGTCTAGGAGTGTGATAATTATGTAAAGCATGTTAGGTCCCCATGTGGGCCCGTTTAAAATAATTTTCGTTTTAAAAATCCTTCTACCCTCAACTAACTCAACACTACTTCTGAGTGCCTCCGAAGTTAAAAAATGAAATGGGTCTTCATCAAATTCTAGTTTTTGTCCCTTTTGAAAATAGGTAAAAACAGGTCAAGTTGCCTTAAGAATCAATCTAGGAAATTGGTCAAACGACCTCTAGGAGACATCAAAACTTGCAAGAATTTAGACAGTTGATCCAAGAATACAGTGAAAAAGATGGCTCAGAAAAACATGTCACAAGGAACCATATATTAATCGACAAAGTTTCCCAATTAAACTTTTCTGAAACAACAATTGTTTTGTACCAATTAAAACTCATCCAACTGCCAATTTGTAAAAATAGTGAATCAACTCCTAGTGAGCTTCCATCAGTCATACAAGTTCATTAAGGTGCCCTTAGCACATGTGCAAAAGGGAATTTTCTCGAATCATCATTGATCAAAAGTTATTAATGATAGAAGTTGGGTACTGAGAAAGGCTGTCAAGAATGCAAATGCAAAACTGAACAAACAACATTCGGTTTTGATCTGCTAAAAATAGAAAATGAGATCATGAGGCTCTAAAACTGGACATGTGAGATCATCTTGATATGGAGAATATAGAACAACATTTGTGCTGACATGATAGTCAACTGGCTACGAAATCCAAGCTCAAATAGGAAGCTGTTTCTCAAAACTGAATGTCTGCAAATAGCAGAACAGTGTCAAAACCCTCCAGCTTCACTTTTCGAAACGATGACAAAACTTATCATGGGAAGCTGAAAATTGACATGCCTAATCACATAGCTCAATTGAGTATGTCTGCAAATGGGTTTTGCATGAAAATCAACAATATTTAAAATAAAAGCCTCCAAAGTGGGTTACTCAGACTGATTCATCAAGTGCACTTCTGAAAGTGCAGAAGCAAAATTTTCAAATAGGCATCTCAAATTTGCAAAATTTGAGAGTGCCATTAGTGGCTCTGACAATGGATGTATTCCCCCTGTGGGCATAGCAAGATTCCAGATCTTTGGTTAGTAGACCAAAAGCTGAGTCCATCAGGTGTCCTCAAACTGCTCCTTTATTTATTCTTTATTTTTCAACTTCACTTGGTGACACCAGGGCACCAAATGAAAAATGGGAATCAACTTCTACCTCTGTCAAACACAATTATATAAAAATAGCTGATCCCCTCAACTTATGCTTACCTCTATCAAACCACAACAACACTGGTGACCACATCTTTGCAAACAACAATACCAAACTTCCCTTGCACAAATGTGAACTTACTCTTTGTTTAGCTTTGTCATCAATTGGTAACCAAATCAAGTATGTCAAATCACTATTACTTTCTTGATTCTTTGATTTTGCATCAAGTGATAATATTTGAGAATAGTGATCAAGACCATATGAAAACACAGTTTGATCATAATCATCTGCCTGATTAAACATGTTAGTACCTCCTAACATGCAATCACATTCAATATCATCAACATGTTCATAACCACAATGCATCTGAAAGTCAGACATACTTTCAAAATGCTGATTATTAGGTGGCAACAACTGATCACATAAATCACTCTCAAGCTGAAAACAACTTGCTTTAGTATTCTACATATTGCCACACTCTATGAAAACTCCTTCTAGCTGACAAAAATAGCACTCACATTCTATCTTGTGGCTGGAACTGTTAAATTCAAACTGATTACTAGTTTGCATATCAAAATTAAAACTATCACAAGAACTTACCAAAAGATCTTGCTCATTGTGCAAACTACCTCCAAGTGTATGCAAACAAATACATTCATGCATTAGCACACTTTGTGACTATTCTTTATCATGTTGGTATTGATATTTATCAGATATTTTTGACTCATCATCATCTGTAATCATATAGTCATCCTATGAACATAAGGTATCAACCTCTTCAATATCACAAGTTTTCTCAACAACAAGCAATTCTGGTTTAGAAGCATAATCTGATTTCTGATCGAAATCAACATCTTCATTCTCACTCAGATACTCATGACTAGGCTCATTACTTGGCTCATTACTCAGCTCATTAGATACATAGACCTCATGGTTATCTGCTGCTTCAAACTCATCAAAAGAGATATCCAAACTTATATTACTTTCCATATCTTCATATTCATCATACAGTGCATCATCACAATCAATTTTTTGCTTGTCTTCATCCATATTATCACCATCATGATCAGCTAGTTCATTATTGGAAAGAGAATTAGATTCACTTGCATCATACGTTGCATCTTCAAGGTCATCACCACTGTCAAAATCAATTGGGGTTGCACAGAATAATTGAGAATTGTCCTCATGTGCACATTTTTGATATCTTGTGGTCAACAGATTTGAAATTTGTTCACAACTCAATAGATCATTGTTTTGATCCATTGTTTTAACCACTTCCTCTTTTCTACCTTCACTTGAATTGGATGCAATATCAAATTTCAAATCAGGACATATGAAAGTATTATCATCTTCAATGTCTGAGAACTCAATGGGATGATCATAAAATGGATCTCCCCAATCATAGGAAGCAGAATTACTAACAAAATTATCAAAAGAAAAGTCATAACCAGTCATAGTGAATAAACTGTCCACTTCTCCCTTCTTACTTTCTTCTGGGCTGTCATAACAGAAATCCAAATCACTTTGCATTTAAACATCAAATTGGGTGTCATCACTGAACTTGTCACTTGCATCCTCTTGAGGATAAACACAAATATCTTCATTGCCAAACTGAAAACCATCAATGTTTTTCTCATTGCATCTGCTTGTGGCTTGTCTTTCAAACTGAAATTCATCACATACTCTATCACTTGCAGCTGATAAACTGATGTTTTCAAGAGTATTCCCTAAATCAGAAAACTCCCTTGTCTCATTATGAAAACTTGTGTCAAAGCTACACTCAACACTTGTAGGATTGACATAATCAATTATATCATTATATTGTTGATCATATATCTCTTCTTCAAAGAGTAAATCCAACTCACATTCTTCTTTAGGTTCTTGGCTTGGGAGACTCAGCTGCTGATTTTCAGTTTGGTATACTCCTTTTGTAAGTTGTTCAAAGACAACTTTCTCATCACTTGATGATGCATTCTTCTCATCTTTTACCCTCTCAAATATGCACTTGTTTGAAAACATTTGATCATTTGCATTCACACAACTACTGATTTCATCAACATGTTTTCCCATAATTGATGACAACAAACTTTTAACATACTCATTCCTCTGTTTCTCCAAATTATCCAAAACTATGTATGCCATCTACATGCTCAGTATTTCAAAATCTTTTAACAGTGTACTAGATCTTTCTTCATAAGCTTCAGAATACATATGGATATAGTCTGATGTACTAGGTCTAAATTTTTTTGGGATTAGTGAAAGAGCAACAGAAAATCTATGACTAAAATCAATACTTGACTCTTCAGTTTTCTTTCTAATCTCCTTTAATATCGTGACAAGGTCTGAGGGATCTCTTGCAAATTATTCTCTGTAAGAAGTCACTAATTTATCCTAGCAAGGAAAGGACTTCTCAGGAAAGCTTAAATACCAATCCCGAGCTCTTTCTTCAAGAGATCTGAAAAAAAATCTCATCCGCATATCTTGATCTCCGAATGAATGTTTCTCCATAAAGCTGGAAAAACTTTGAACATGTGCATTTGCTTCACATACGATATACCCATCAAATCTAGGCATCTCCTTATAAACTTGAGTTGACATACTTTCAGTTTCATAATCGACCCATGACAAATCTAACTGAACATACAATAGGTCAAAGGAATTGACAATGGGTGAAATGACTTGGCAAGTAGACATAGTTTGATGGTATCTTGATCGGTCTTGTTGAAATAGCTCGTGTCTTTCATCCATTTCTTTAAGTCCTCTTTCAAATACATCATTCCATTCAGGACTGAACCTAGGCTTATTAACTCTTGGTTTCTTACACTTTGGGGTATTAGATGCTTGAAGATTATTATACTTTTGACACTTCTTGACAAGTTGAATTAAAGTGTTCGCTGGTATAGCTACTTTACATTGGTGATCCATGGATATTACAAATTAAGGCTCACGAATTGTGCATAATTACAAGCCTAACCACATGATGGACAACAGTGATAATTACTGACATAATGACAACCTGGGCTTGAAAATTATGACAATATAGATGGATGGAAACCCCTAAGATACACAAATGCATTCTAACCATCCAAACTAGCAGATATTTGAGCACTAAACATAATATTTCAATGAAACTGCAATTACATTCAAGAGATCATACAAATGGAAGTGTGCAAACTTAAATTTATTGTTCGTTCCCTTTGTCAGTGCTAGCTCACTCAATAGGGAAGCAAAGGTTCTTCTAAGAAGTTGAAATAAGGTTTTCGTACACAAGTTTCTTGAAAACCAAGAATGAGGAATACCTGGAAACTTTGCAACTACTACAAATTGTCTTCCTGACTGGTAATATTTGTAGATCTGGAGCTTTCTTTAATTTTTTAATAGGTTCTATCAACAGAGTCATCACCTCTTTTCACAGAGGATTGAACTTCAAATATTATGAAGTTATTTCACAGTTAAACTTCTTTTTAAGCTCCTTTCCACCAGTAGAGCACCACAGAATACAAAATTGTTCAAGTTCACTGCAATAAATACTTCTCCAGGGTTGAAATCCTTCAAACTTTGAAAATAAATCAAAATGACAAATCATTTAACTCTATGCAATGACTCTTAAGGCTAGATTCTGCAATAAGAATTTTCTTAAATTCTCCCCAACGGAGTCGCCATTCAGTTGGTGACTCGGATGGGAAAATAATTCAATAATTTGCAACCTCTGGTTACAAAAATAATTCAAAACTTTGATGACTCTATAACAACACTGTCTACAACCAAAACTTCTAAGTCCATCCCTAGTGGAGTCGCCACTCTGTTGGTGTTTTAAAATACAACCCAGCTAGGATTTGTAATTCTCTAAGAGGTAGACAACCTCTATATTAAAGAACCACAAAGGCTAGTTGCTAACTAATAAGATTCAGTCAAAGACTGACATCTCCTACACTTATGGCTCTACAAGACCAAGGTGGGTAAACGTATACAATGCCCAAAACTTAAGTCACTCATACACCGACATTGCTTTATAAAGCAGATAATTCCCAATGAAAATACACTAAGGCAAGCATTCAAAACTTCAAACTTGGCTGAATTCTCAACAACTCAACCCTCTCTCAACCATTGGAAAGCAAGACATACAATAACATAGTAAGATTAAGAATGATTTTGCATTTAATTTTGTTTCTGAGATGCACAAAACTGAATAATAAATCAGTGCTAGTTCTGGGCCATGGAGTCAAACACATAAAATGAATTCCCAACAAACAGACTTCAACCAGTGGATTTAAATTTCTAATGCTTTGCATCAACTGTTAGTGTCTTGCACAAAAAATCCTTCTCTTATTATCAATCAAATTCTCTTGATCAAATCCCATCTTCACACCTGAAATCATAATCACCTTCTGAAAGCATTTTAACAATTTCTTTGAAATAGAACATTGAATAGACAAAACAACCTCGTGTAATTTTAGATGATAAACTCAAAGAAACTTTGTATTATTGAATTTACATGACTAAAAGTGTACAAATATGGAGACAATCTAAAGATATTCATGAATGTGCAAACACCTTCATGATGTTATATGCATAAACTGGTTGTATTTACTAATGAATTCAGAAAATTACAGCTTACAGACTCAATAAATGACTTAGAAATTACAATTCTCTATCTACCCAGCCTAATACAAAAACTCAAAACCTTTTACAAATGAGAGAATAAGAGAATATATAGAAGAACAAAAGCAAGTAGGAGCAGCCCTAAATTCAATCTGGAAGCTTCATTCTCTGTTGATCAAACTAAAAATAATATCTCCTCTTCCTTCCTTTGCAACAACAAACTTATTCTCTCAAAACTGCCCCTACTCATCATTTCCTTGCAACTAAAAATGTGCCGATGTGGAGAATTTCATAATTCACACAATTGCTGGAGAAAACCTCTTCCCATGCAAAATTCTATTTCAACTCTCTTTTAATTGCTGCACATTATATTTCTCTAAATATTAAAGTTTTGCAACTTCAATATTTATCCCTTTTGACTTTATTTCAATTCCCCAGCAAAGAGAATGTTCCACATTGAAAAGCTCCCAAATACAAAATGAATATAAAATTCAATTTAATTCTCCTAGCAAATAAAATATTTTGCACAGTGAATACTTATTCACCTTATACAATTTCTCCCGTGGAAATTCTACCTATCTTGCAACCCATCTTTAGCATTACTTTAAATAATAAAGCTTTTGAATATCTTATATATATTCTCATTAAAATATTTTCCTGTGTTATTTCAGGCAAGATCATTTTACCCATGCCCTACATTACAACTCACCTTTCTTATTTAAAATGCCTCACCTTTTTAAAAAAATGAAAGCATTTAACTTTATACTAAGCACATTTAAATTTAAATATGCCTTGAGTGAACTGTTTCACGAATCACATAAAATTTTCATGGGGCCCACCATTGGTTTTACAATTTCACTTCATACCTTGATTTTAGGTAGCATCCAATTCACCCTACACTTTAATATTTTACCTTTAAAATAAAATGAGGGCCATTTCACTTTATTGGTAAAATATATTACCCAATTTTTTAAAATGGCCTATGAGAAATTTCGGGCCCACTTTACTTTACTTTGCTCAATCTCGTGCACCTCGCAAGGATTTTGATGGCATCACCAAAATCCCGCGAGGTCAGCGAGGTTTGCCCTAATTTTCATTTTATGTTTGCTTGGGCATTGGTGTTCACCTCTGTGCTTGGCCACCCTTCACACCATCAAGCCTCCTCTAGGCCACACCCATTCATTGGTTCCATTCCTATGCTTGAGCTCTAGGTGCGTGCCCCTCAACCTGGAGACCTCCTTGTTTGGTGTGGGCCTCCCTATCTTTTGTGCTTTGGTGGGTCCTCATACCCCTTATTAGGCCGTGCCCTCCATCTTTCTCTTGCTTTCACCCCATACCATGGTGCCATCCTCATATGGCACGGGCCTCTCCAAATGCACCTCCTGAGGCATTGCCAAACAACTCATACACATTCTCATTTGCAGCTAATCATGCCTTCCTTCTTTGGCATGGGGGTCTTCATTGGTTGGACGTGCCCCATACCATAGTCTTCTCCTCCCCAGGCACAAACCTCCTCTTATCTCCCTATGCACTACTGCTTGCATTGAAATACGTTGATGGACACGCGCACCTTGTTCTACATTGCACCTCCCTCACATGGCATTCCATTCATGACTCTATGTTTTATTGCATTTACTTCTGCAACTTATGGTGGATTTTCTTAGGCTCGCATACCCTTCAGCTAGCCCTTCACGTTCCAGCTAGAGCTCTTCTCTACATCAGTTGGTCGCACCCCATCAACAGTATTATTTCTCAAATAAATTTGATGCATTTCACTGCTGGTCAGCCCCATCTCTTGCATAGGTTTAATGGATCCCCTTTCAGCTGTTAGAAATTGCAACATCATTTCATATTCCAAGTGAAATTTCAATTAGGGATAACACATTTAATTCACATGAAGTACTAATAATTGTTTCCTCAAAAAATTTCTCAGGACCCTCTGAAGCCGTCTTGAAAAAAAAGGTTTTGTATGCCTTCAAACGCCAAGAATCATAGTTATTTTGACACATTAGTCATCCTGCTTCATACAGTGCAAAGGCTGCACAATGAGTCTTTGTTGAGTTCGAGTCTCTCAGCAAATCAATTACATTTGCTTGACAGTTGTGAGGACGTTTCAAGAAATCCATTTTCTATGCATTTTCTGCAGCTCATGGCTTCCATCACTATACTCTTTACAACCCTTAGAGTATTTGAAAAACTTGTTCACTCAGTTGGCATTAAAAACATGGGGCAAACATATTAGTTTTGTGTTTATTATTTCCTTTGTTACTAAAACCAGGTTTGTGCATGGGAATAGTCATCTCTAATTAACCTTTGAAAGGGAATGCTTCTCACCCATACATATGTTGTGCTCTTTTACTTCCCTATCTGGATATAACCATCAAGGTGAGAATCATTATTATGATTGAATTTCAATAAAACATCAGCTCTAATAGTCAATCAATAAATTAATACAAATGAAGAAAATTGAGTATTTGGAAGTCTAGGAGTGTCATAATTGTGTAAAGCATGTCAGGTCCCCATGTGGCCTGGCTAAATTTTTTTCATTTTCAAACAAATTTTACCCTCAACTAACTCATCACTGCTTCTGAGTGCCTCTAAAGTTGAAAAACGAACTGGGTCTTCATTACAATCTATTTTCTGTCCCTTTTGGAAACAGTTCAAAATTGGGTCTTCATCAAAATTTGTTTTCAGTTTTCTGGGAGACATCAAAAATTGCAAGTATTTAGACATTTGATCCAAGAGTACAGCGCAAAAAATAGCTCAAAAAATAAAGTCACGAGGAACCAGATATTAATCGAAAAAGTTTCCCAATTAAACTTTTCTGAAACAATAGTTGTTCTTTACCAATTAAAACTCATCCAACTGCCAATTTGTAAAAATAGTAAATCAACTCCTGGCGAGCTTCCATTAGTCATACAAGTTCATTAAGGTACCCTGAGCATGTGTGCAAAAGGGAATTTTCTTGAATCATCACTGATCAAAAGTTATTAATGATTGAAGTTGACCACTCAGAAAGGCTATCAGGAATGCAAATGCAAAATTGAACAAACTGCATTTGGTTTTGATATGCTAAAAATAGAAAATCAGATCATGAGGCTCTAAAACTGGACATGTGAGATCATCTTGATATGAAAAATATAGAACAACATTCGTTCTGACATGACAGTCAAATGGTTGTGAAATACGAGCTCAAATAGGAAGTTGTTTTGCAAAACTGAACGTCTGCAAACAACAGAACAGTGTCAAAACCCTCTAGCTTCGCTTTTCGAAACCTTGACAAAAATCATCATGGGAAGCTGAAAATTGGCATGTTTGCTCACATAGATCAATTGAGTATGTCTGCAAATGGGTTTTGCATGAGAATCAACAAGCTTTAATATACAAGCCTCCAAAGTGGGTTACTCGAATTGATTCATTAAGTGCACTTTTGAAAGTGTTGAAGACATTTTTTGAAATAGACATCTCAAAGTTGCAAAATTTGAGAGTGCCATCACTAGAAACCATAGAGAAAAAATTTCAAAGGGCTCCCTAGGGAACTCGGTGTGAAAAGAAAGGGTCCACTCAAGGGATGCATTGTTCGAAAGCTGGTGTCTTCTTTCTCGAATTGATTACATCAAGGAATCCTTTTGAAAGATGATCATTTCATCAAGCAATTTGAAAGGAAGAATATGCTTCCACACGAGGGGAAGATAAAAGTGGTTCCCACTTTGGAGGAAGGTTTCCAAGTCCTTTCTTTATGACCTTTGATGAAGGAAATGTTCTGTTAGGGTTTCGAGTTGAGAATTCCATTCTAACAAAGAAGTGTGTGGGGATTCTTGAGAAAATATTCATTAGAAACAAATGAATTTTATGAAGATCAAAGTGACGTAGAGGTGGAATTTTCACACATGAGAGGGAAAACTCAAGCAAAGAAGAGAGAAAGATAAAGAAAAAGGAAAAAAAGGAAAGAGGACACGAACAAAGGGCATAGGGGTGGCTTGATATTTTGGGGTCAGAACTGCTCATTAATAAATATAAGTATAATAATAGTATATAAATGAACTATGATCAACCCCATACTATATTAGGCCATGTGAAGAATGCAAGAGAAGACAAATTAAAAACAAAAAATTGGGTCAACATGCAAGGGAAGCCTAAATGCCCCCGATGCTTTGGATCATCCCCAATTTGCTAAAAGTCAATCACAAAATTGGAAGAATGGTTATACGAATAGAAGAAGGTTTACAACATAAATATCAAACTTGTATTCAAGCACCAACAGGGGTGATTAGGGTCATCTAGGAACATATAGGATGATTACAGGGGAAAACGTCACAACACACACACATATATTCTAAAGATAAAGAAGAGGTCTCCCCCTAACACTGATCAACCAAGAGGTCATCAACTTCCCACTCTAGATCATCATAGGGGGAATGAGGACATGATTGTAGTGGTGGAATATTAAGGAGAGAATATTTTGACCCTCCCACAATAAGGGCTAAGGAAGAAAGACCTATAAGGTCTCTATCACTCAACTCTTATGGGTCTAAGGTCAATGAATTGACGAAGATCACTAACAGGGTAAAATATTCATCCACCGAGTTAAACATGCACTTAATATGAGTGTCATATTTCACCTTGATGGATGGTGAAGGTTGCACCCGAGGTTCATCGAATGATTTAGGAGCAGTGACAAATTCAAGAGAAGCTGGGACTAGTTCCGTTACTAGGACATAACAAGTCGACATGGGGCCACCTTTTGGAGAAGGTGGGCTCCTCTTATGTCCTTCATTGCTGGAAAGACCACCCTATACCTTCTTCTTCATCAAAGGAGGGAAACTCCCCAGAGATGAGGTAATAAGGATAGGGGAAGATAAGGAAAGAACCATGATAGATACAACTGAGGTGTTAATCATATCTATGGGATTTTGGAAAGTTGTGACATCATGAATAAATGTCAATAAGGGTGGATCCACTAAAGGAGTGATGAACACCTGCACCTTTCTAGAATTGGGTGCATTTATACTCGCAGTGGAATCTGAAAGTGATATAGAGCTGGTTTGAACATAAATAGAGGGGAGGAGAGAGGAGGATGTGGTAGAAGGCTCTGATATAGGGGTGGTCATCTCCTCTTCCTTTTTTTGTGAGGTGGATTGCTCAACCAAGAGATCCTTTCACTGGTGCTTGCATTTAGGCGCAAGGAAGTTCTTGTGACTCTTAGAACTAGAGGTCAGAAATTGCGAAGGAGCGAAAGGCTCCTGCTCAACCATGGGAGTGTCCCCCATAGTTTTTTCTAGCAGAGGGATAGACTCCTAAACAAGAGTTGGACAAACAAGTTTAGAAATAGCAGGGGGAATTGGCTCTAACGCATCAACGACGAGCCTCTTCCCATTCACTTCTTTAGGAGTGAAAATGGTAGGAGGTCATGGAGATTTGGACATAGAGGATCCCCTATGGGTTCCTTCTTCCTACCACACCGAATGGGCCTAGGCTCCGTGGGTAGGACAAGAAGCTCAAATGCAAGACACTTAGACCTATGGCAAGCAGGCACTATAGGATTTTCTCACAAATGTGAGGAAAAATAAGATGGCACCATAGTAGAGTGAGATGAAGCATCAGACTAAACAATGTAAGAGGAATATGGATGATCTTGGGACTACTTATCTTCTTCCCTTCTATGTACCCTAGAGGCATCACTGTCAGCTTTTGGGCAAGCCCTATGTGAAACAACATAAGGCAAAGGAGGATATCTTACTTTTGGTCTAGAACATCCTTTATTTTATTTTAGATATATATGATATGGGAGGTCCTTCCAGGGTAGAAGAGGACCAACAGGTTTAGGCCAAGAGTAATCTTGGAGTAACTACCAGGTGCAACCAACGGTTTATAGCTGGTGTCATGGATTACATGCACAAAACCCTCATGAGTGAATTTTAAATATTTATGTACAACCAAAGGAACTACATTCAAAGCTACCAGCCAGGGTATACCCAACTTGACTCTGAAGAGTTCACACCCTGGGATAATGTCAAACATAAGGTTCATGGACTTAGGCCCGATGAGAACCGACAAGACAATACTACCTATAGGAGGTGTGAAAAGTCTGACATGCATGCAAATGGTACTCACAAGTGCATCATATCCATCCTTATGCAGGAAGTTGATTAAAATTATCTTCTTAGTTATAACTTTCACTTAAGACATTAGATCAATGAGAAAACCTACTACGGTGTTTCCATTTATCCTCGCAGGAATGTAGAGAGGAGATGATTCTCTATTAAAGCCCATCAATAGGTCTAGTGAAGTGAAGGTTATGCCAGTACCAATTCTCATAGGTTGTGTAGATGGAATAGGTTGATATGGGAAAGATTCCATCTTGTACGCTAAACGATACTTCCATAGAGCCATTTAAAGGTTACAAGATAAGGTAGTGACCCAATTAAGGTTTCGTTACGCAACAATTTTGGAACCTTCCAAATACGCCTACTAGGGGTCGTAAGTTGGGTTGCAAGGTGTAAGCCTTACAAAACTCACACCTACAACACTCTTAGGATATAAGGAAAGGAAATTTACTTATTGAAAAATGGAACCAAAATGGTTCACATCAAGTTCACCAAAAATGTAAGAGAGGGGGACCAACTACATCAAGGCCCCAGGTCATGGAGGGCCAAGATCATTAGGCTACCCTAACATACCTCAGCTTAAGGGATTTATAGATGTGGGATGAGAATGATGATGACTATAAGGTCCTTCGATCAATTTGCAAACCTGAGACTCAAAATGGGGCTAGGCGAGAGTTTTCAGGGTCACCTCTTTGTCTCAAAGAGCTCTTTATCTGAGGATGGTAGTGCAGTGCGTTGGAATCTCTCAACTGCATTGGCATTCGTATGGCATGAGGAATAGAAATATAGGGTTGAACACTAGAAAATGGACTAACGGCCTAGCTAATGGTTTTTAAGGGAACAAAATAACACTATGAAATAAGAAATGTATAAATGAATATGATAAAGTAAGTAGATCAATGCTGTGGTGACAAGAATGATCTCATAGAAAATATTGTTCACCAGCTAGCTCCAAGAAGCATTTCCACCTACAAATAATAAAGAGGAAAATTATTGTGGGGCTGTATAGGGGTTTGCCTTAGTCAGACCCCCATTTTGGTGTTTCCACCTCCATGAACAACAAAGTTTGCAAAGATAGAGAAATAGTATGATAAAGAAAGGAATGAAGCAAGGAACACTAAAATGCTATGAAAGAGTAAATGTTCTTACTCAACCAAATAAAAGAGGAGAGGAGTATAAATATTACCACCTCCACTAAGAGCATTTAAGGCTAACAAGGGAGAAAAAGAGAGGAAGCAAACCTCTGTTGCAATGGTGCTCTTCCACACTTTCTCTATTGAGTTGATGGAGTGATGTAGTGATGTAGTTGCTGCTATGGAGTGCAAGAGTGTTGCTTGAATGCTTTAAGAGAATTCTTAGATCTTGTGAATTTCCACAAGAGATCATCCAGCCTTGAAATGGATGAAGGAATAGTGGATTTGAAGGAGAGAGTGAAGAAAACAACCATATTCAAGTCGGTCAGCCGAAGGGAGCGTTAAAAGTTGACTTCCAATGAGAAGTGTAATGCATCTAGAGGTTTTAGCCATGGGAATCTTCTAGGGAAGTAAGTGTGCCACGTGGATGACTATGTGTCGTGTGGGTGTCCATGGCAGTTATTCCTTTGTCGACACACAAAATGAATGCCAAGTGGAATGAAGGCAATGGGCTTATGTGTAATTTAGCCTTCAAGTTTGGTTTTTCAAAGTGAGGAAAGGAAAAAGGGGAATTTTCCTAAGGGGTGAAAATTTGCTCTTATACAGGTTCTACCAAGACTAATATGCTACGTTGGGCAAATGAGTCATGTTCTAGGGTTTTCAAGGCAGGATCTGGAGTTCTCCTTAAGATGATTAGGATCTGTCTAATGGTGATCACAAAATTTCCTAGAACTAATACGCTAGGTTCGGCAATTTAGTCTACCTATAGGTTTTTCTAATTAAATTTCTGAGTCCTCCAAACCCATATCTGACACCATTTAATGCTATCAAAAGGCTATATCTGGGACTAACTCACTAGGTTAAGCGAATGACTCTAGTTCACCTAAATTTACAAAACAAACATCACAAGAGAGAAAATTTTTTGTTTTATTAGAGGATGGTGGTTTCCCTTGGTCAAACCCCATTTGGTTAATTAAACATTGAAATGAAATAGAAAAGAATGAAGGAATGATGAATGAACAGATGCATGTAACAACTCATAAAACCTTGTTGAAACCTTGGATTGTGAATCTTAAAACTAGCATTAAGTTTCCTCATTGAGTGTAGATCTTGATCACAAAACTTGAATAGGATAATGGTTTTAAATGCTTGAACATGATCACTAATGCTACATCATCACAGTAGCTCAACAACATGCATGCTGCACTAAATCTTTGACATGATTAAAGGGATATTGATTTCTGCAATTATCTTCTATAAATCTGCCCTTGAATTCCTTCTTGAATACCCTTGGAATCAATCTTTATTATAACCTTGATCTAGGATTTGAATACTTGAAACTCTCTAGCTTTAAAGTCTCTTGAAATAATGATTTGAGACATTAGTTTTAAAGGTATCCTATCTAATTTATCATTTATTAGATCCCAAATGCCAAGATTTCTGAAATTTGAATTAAAAACCTTGATCTCCCACTCAAAACCCTATAAAATCCCCAAAAGGGACTAATACACCCATTGTGGCATATGGGTCCCACCTATGGGACTAATACACCTAAGATGGCATATCTGTCCCACCCTAGGTTTTCAAAGTGAGAGAATGTTGGGGGATTAGAATATTAAATCCATTTATTGAATTTGCTAGGATTTTAGTTGAAATAAGTCTTGTGATATGTAATAAAGGGCCTTAAGGGCCTATTAACAATGATTAAATTTCATACCTACAAGGGTACTAAAATAGCTCCAAGTAGAGTGTGAAATTGTACCATCTTTAAGAAAGGAGTATAATTTTTGACACTAAAACATCACACACATGTAGGTAGAATACCATACATGTAATATGTCTCTTATTACTCATATACAATCTTCTCTCTCTATCACACCTCATCATCATCACCATGATCAATAAATATTAAGTTAATCTCTTATATATCCATATTAAGTGTAACTTCAATTAGGTCGGCCAAATTAGAAGTAATACACAAAATTAAACATGTCATCCTCAAATTTTATTTATCTGCATCTCAAACTATAATTCTAAATTCAATTCACATTGAGATAGGTTGGGATGGAACTAATATAGATCCCACATAATATAAAGTTACTTTCTTGTCCTCAACAAAACATCAAACATGTTAGGCTGACCCAAAATAAGACCTAAACATAAAACCTTCATTTGTAGAAACAATTCGCCATTCACATAAATTTAAAACTTGATCTCTCTTTGAATTCCCACTCAGTTAACATCTAATAGCTTATCTGATTCATCATTACAAAGTGAAATAATTATCCACAAATAAATGTAGAATCTTCCACATTGATACATTGTATAAGAAGTGACTACAATATATAGGGTTGATTTTTGTCATTCGTATCTTTCAAAATACTTCACAAAATATTGAACATAGATGAATCTGATGATCTAAAACCTACAATTAGAATCGCAGAGTGACATCTGAACTTGGAGTGGAGTGCGGACCCAAAAAATGATGCATTGAGCCATAATACTATCAGAAGGAATACCTAGCCAAATTCTTGTATAACCATATTTTTTGGATCAACCTGTTCTGAGCAAATATCTTAAATAATACTTCCAATCCATGCTAGAATGATCATAACAATGTTTACATCAATGAAAACAATGGATCATACAATATATACACCTCATGCTCACATTCTCAAACAAAATCAACAATGACAAACTTCCAATGGTCTTCTCCTTACTTCCAACAATCTCCCCCTTTTTCATTGATGGCAACATGCATATCAAAACCATTTTCCAAAAACTTGTCTCTCCCCCTTACACATATCTCTCCCTAAAAGTCTTTCTCCATATTTCTCCAAGTGTTTCTTCAAATTTTTTTACCAATATCTCTCAAAATGTACAAAAAACTTTGTATACTCTCCCTTAGATATATATGTGAGAAAAAAGTAATTGGAAGAGTGTATTGAATCCCCCTTAGGGAGTTAACCAAAAACATCTATGCCTTCTACATATATGCAAAAATAATCTAAAACTTTGAAAAATACATAAGAGTAGAAATTGTAAACTTGAATATATTGGCCCTTGAAGCATCTGTAGGATGACTTTCCAAGTGGATTTACATTATTCCAATTGTTTCTTCGCTGCTACAAGTGTTCTATATTGAGACTCAAGCTTCACCAAAAATTATTTTCCTTCTTTTGGAGTATAGGGGTTAAGATTTATCTCTAAAATACTATCTATACTAGCAAGAGAACTTGAGATAGGTATATGCTTCATTTTCACCAAGCTCCTTAGCTTCTCAAATTTTATTATTATTTCTTTCTTTTGTATTCGCAGGGTAAAGTATTCTTCATGCAAGGTCACTAAAGTAGTCGATGTTTGAACATCTCTATCTTGTACTCTGTCATAAGTATTTGATTCACAACTTATTTTTTTCTCAATTGTATTCATAGCATCCTTTATACTTTTTGTGACATCAAGCCATAACAAGCAATACAAAAATAATTTCCTTGAGTCCTCTTTACAAGAATGAACATCATTCAAAATCTCTTCTAATTTTTTGTGTATAGATGCACATTTTCTATAATGTCCAGTAACTTCTTTTCTGCAAGCCATGCTTCAATTGAAGTTTTATCTTTTTCATTCAGTCCAAAGACATATTCCTTGAAATTATCCATTATTTCTTGTATTGTCTTTAAAACTTCACTAATGTTAGCCTCATGTTGAGCATCATCTATATGCATATCCCATTCAACACTTAAATCTTCTTCGAAGGTCGTAGTGATACCAATTTCTTTATTTCCTTATGGCTTTCTTCTTTACTCTTCTTGCAAATTTATTTTCTCCTACTATGATGGCATGGACTACTAGAGGGGATTTCTCCCATATTGAAGGACTTCCTATGGATATCCTCTTCTTACCAACTATAGATAGAGATGTAATAAATGATCTCCTAGAGCTACCAAAGGCTTCTTCTATACTCATGTCATCTCTAGCTCTCTCTATAGCTACTCTAACTTTGTCTTTTGGGATGCCAAATTCTTTGGAATATGATTCTACCTCAACATCAACCTACTTCTTTATCTGTGATTTTTTAAATTTTTGAGAAACTTCCATTGTATTTTCTCTATAAATTCCATACCTTGGTCTCTTTGGATCCTTAGGACTGTTCAACAACACTTTAGCACAACTAGTAGCTACTTATTTTGTAACGCCATAATCTAGCTCTGGGACCCAAATTTTTTTGGGTTCAACTGCTTTCATTATGAAATAATCAGTATAGACTAGAAAGGTAATGTCATTCATGTATTTTCTTACCATGTCTCTCAGAATCCTCTATCCCATGTTCTTTATCATTTGAAGCTTTGTAAAGAATGTTGTAAGGGCATCACCCTCAACATCCATATCTCTAAGATTACTCATGTAGTCTCTTATTTGATGAGCAACATGATTTTCACTTGACGAATAAACCTTTCCAACTACTAAAACTTCCTTCATAATATAAAACCAAACATATTATCAATGTGCCATACCTGAATACATGCATTTTCTTCTTGATTTCCTCCAAGTTCGCTATCAATTTTTATTGGAGCAACTCACAAAGGTCATATTCACCATTCTTCTCAATTATATCTATTATCATACGAATTGTGGTGGTAAATAGCGGATTGTCTCCCTAAATCATGTGTCCAATAACCATAGCTACATATTGAATTGTTAGATTTCTGATAGGGTTTATTGTAGTACCCATTTTCAACATTGTGTCTTTGTTCTTGACATATTTCTAGATTAGAATCGATCTTGTGGGCCATAAACTAGTGATTTCTCTAATCAATTTTTTGGTAATCATGTGTTTGCCATCAATCCACATATACTAATCATGAATTTTTCTTAATTCCATTCTAATGCACTTCCCTTCATAGCTAAAGTTTTAAAATTGGTGTCACACATCTCATTTCTTCTCAGTTACGACATTGTACTCTAGTTTCATGGAGTAATCTTCTCCAACTAGCTCATCTACCCATAGATTTAATACTTTTCTATAGGGGCACTCTTCCATATTCCCATGAATATTAAACCTAATATCTTTAGTAGGCAAAACCCGAAGAGGTATTTGTGAAAATGCACCTAGGGGATCATCTTCTAAAATTTTGGGAGAATATATTTTAAATTTGGGTTACAACTTTTGGGAAAAATATACAAATTCAGTTGATGCAATTGCATTCAAATTGCCTTCAACTAATAATTCCAAAAAATCATAATGTGCAAAAATTTCTAAATACCTTTTTCTCTTGCTCAAAAAAGTAGGGTTTTTAAAATTTTATAGTTTGTAGATGCTTCAGACCCTTCAAAATCACTTCTTGATCCTCCAATCTTCTTTGAATACATTCAATGAAATGAATTTTTCTTTGCAAGTATGCTTTTAATTCTTTGATTTGACCCATTTAAGCAATAAATGCTTTAGAAAAAAAGCTAATAACCATAAAACCTTGTATGCACAATCAACTTTTTGAGCTCCACAAAGTGTCGTATTAGAATATTTTCTTTTGGAATTTCCTTGGACACAAATTAATAATTTCATTATTCATGACATATGTTCATGCTATATCTCAAGCACCTCTTTTTTGTCAAGGGATAAATGATATTCATTAAATCTCTCCCTAATAAACAATTCTAGGCTTAGTTACTAAAGGAAGCATCTGCACCAAAGAGTGGTATAGATTCTCCTTTATCCTCAATCTCTTATTTCTTTCTCCAAATATTTTCCATTTCCTTTTTCGATTCATCTAGATCAATCTTTTTGAATGGTTCATTCTCCTTTATTAGATTTTCCTTTCTTTTGTTTTTACTTTTGTAGAATTTAGCAATATTTCCAGACCATCTATATAATTATTGCATATGAAATTCATTTGAGCATTATTCCTTTCGTTCATTTAATATTTGCATTTGTTAGCCTTGTGTCCAAATCCATAGCCTGTTTAGTAGTAACCATTGAAAGATTAAATTATTCCACTATTTTTATATGGATTCATTATTTAACTTCTACATTCACTTGCTTTATGCCCAAATTTATTACATGTAAAGAATTGACCAGTAAAGGATGGAACATTCTGATTCATTTTTCTTCTACATTCCACTGCACTATGTCCAAATTTATTGCAAAAGAAACAAATACCATTAAAAGTTGAGTACCTTTGAAAATTTGGTTGTCTGATATGAGATCTTCTAACATTGTTCTTCTTCTTTGGCTCACTGATCTTCTTGTATTATATGTGTAATATTTTTCTGAGCTTTCTCCTTTTTCAAGTCCTAGACCACCTTTGTCTTTAGATGCTTTTTTCCCTACAATTAACTCATCAAGCAGAGCTTGTCTTAAATTTTTCCTCATGAATTCTTGCCTTCTCCAAATTTGATCTTATATTTACCACTTCTTGTTCAAGTATCATATATTCCTTAGATTTTCTTTCCTCCATTGTACTTACACATTCCTTAATCTTTTTCTTTTCTTCCACTTGCACTTTCAATCCAGTGATGTTCTCATTTTATTGTTTCAATTGTTCATTAAATTCCTTCTGCCTCTCTCTAAATTTCTTGATCATCTCTCTTGGTTTTCTGATACATTCATTTGCCTCTTTAATATTTTCATTCAGCTCTCTATTTTCATCTCCAAGTTTGTTAAGATCTTCAAGAAATACTTTGGGTTCTTCCTTGTAAATCATGTAGTCTTATTTTGTGTATTCAATAGAAGGAACCTCTTCTATATCAATAGGATATTTTATATCAACCATGTGTTTGAAATCCAAGATCTTCCCAAAGCAGTCAAGCTCCTTTGAGGGATCTTGTAAGGAAAACTTGGTCATCTCAGAAAGAAACATCTAAGAACAATAGTTCCTCTGGTGATTTTAACTTCTTTAAATTGCCTCAAAGATACATGCTACAATGCCATAAAGTAGAAATTGACACAATTGATTTCCCACATTAACCCTTCTAAGAAATTCACATGAAAACTTAACCAGATTCAACACTATGCACAGATTCAAATTTATAGATCAATAAACATGAAATAAAAAAATATTGACACACAGATTTATGTGGGGAAAACCATTTTAGGTTAAAAAACTCCACACTCCAAAAGATCGAGCCATTGTATTATTCAACAACAAATAGAGTTGCAATACAATCTCAAGCTCATAGCCTTTACATGAGTTACATCTTGTTTGATCTAGAGAATATAGGTCACAACACCGTTTAGAATCCTCACACTGTTATAGCACCCTCACACAACACACAGTGTAGATTCATATCCTCTAACAAGTCGACTCACTTCCAACCAGCCTCTCGTCTAGCTCAACTTCTTCAGCCTTCACAAGTTCACATTCTTCACATACTCTGTCTCAAAATTCTCACTATTACAATGCTTATGAACATACAATTTGAACACTCATAAAGAAAAATTCCATGTTTAACCCAACCTGTTCGAGAGCCATCGATCTATTCATTCAAATATTCAACCTTTTCTTTGTACACCCTGCAATGTATAACAAACAACATGGTCAATTCGATCTCTATACAAATAGTTCATTTAGTTCCCCTACAGACCAATCGTCGAAAAATAGTTTTAGAATGGTCACCATCAAAGCAACACAAACCCCCAATGTCAATTGTACAACTCAATAGTCCAACCAAGTAAGCCCCGTTCAACCGTGGTCCACCTTCATGTCCATCGAAATGACCAATGCTATCGATATGAGACTAGAAAGTCGAATCAATTTTCCATGTCAGCCCGATGTCCCAAAAGAACCAAGAAGATCGATATAGAAATTGAAATCTCTATCGGTGTAACATATTCAAGTTACATCGATGTTCAATAGCCATTGGGAAGAGTTTCACCAATTTCATCATCTATCTTCGGTGCCAGCCTGATTGGCAAGATAACAATCATCAGAGATAGATCAAAAAGTCTCACCATAGTCGCAATTTACCCCAACGACCTTAAGCTCACCTGTAGTTTGAAACACCTCATTGACAAGAGCCACACCAAACAAGTATATCGACATTACCAACACCATCAGACCAATCCTGAGAAATCATCCCGATGGACCATGTCACACCAACCAAGCACCTTTGGCCATAATCACACCGAACAGATCACATCGCCCAGAGATCCACTGTCGGTAAGATACATTCTGAAGTCCCATGTCAACCTCACGATCTATTCATCGACAAGACTTACGTGGAACAGACCCATCAACTAGACTAATAGATTTAGTTTGACATTCACATGTCTACCCAAAGACCAATGTCATTCCAACGCAGTTCACTTCGGCATGAGTGTTCCTGAAAGAACTCTTCAGCCATACCACAAGCACCGCAGTGATATTCAAAAGTCATCCCAAAGACTAATGTCACCTCGATGTGATCATCGGCCAGAGTCATATCGACATGAACCATCGACCAAAATTCTACTCTCGGTCCAAACTTCCCATGTCTAACCAAAGACCAAAGTTAGCCCGACAAACTGTTCATCAGCCAGAGTCTAGCTGATGGAACTCTTCGTCCAAAATTCTATCTTTGCCGAGAGTTAGGAAACTTGTGTCAACTATTCAAGTTACACTGATGGCTCCTTTTGGAAAGACTGATCACTTGTCACATCGATCTAAACACTTCAATCCTTTTGGACTAAACAACTCGTTGGCAGGATATCTTAGGTGTCTCATTGATTTTCTCTTTTAGGAGGTCCATGTCAGTAGGATTGAGGCACATGTTTTTAACAATCTTCCACTTGATGAATATATTACTGAACACTCTAGAGCACCAACAAAAAAACATACAGAAGTAAAAACAACATCAACTTCCAAGGCCCAAACCAGAACACAACTATGAAAAAATTCTTTAGAAATAAGATAGAACATCATCCAAAACAACAACAAGAAAAATAACTACTCCCATCCAACTGATCAACCCACATGATTGAAAATAGCACCCATAGCTCATGCTATCCATTCAATCTCTCATACCTTCAAGAGGTATCCACATTAGCAAACTCATGCCAACAACACAACCAACCCACCAACCACATATATAAGCTCCATGTACAAACTAGTCAAAGAAGACAAAGCACAACCAGGAACTCCCACTACATGGGTAATTCTATAACTGAAAGATCAAAGGCATAACAAGTCTACCAATGACAACACAATGAAAGTGTAACCATGTAGTACCAAGGAAACATCCACAATGATATGCACAACCTACAAACAACTTCTACAAGAATCATTTATCTCAACAATCTTCCAAAGCTCTTCCAAGTTCTTCACACCCAAAATAGGAAAGATATAAGGAACCTCCAAGTTACCACTCAATAAATTGAGTGAAAAAAAAATCTCTGACCAAATCTCAAACCAATGTAAAAAGAAATCAAACTTCCAAGAAGACAACCTAGACCAATGAGAGAAACACTACACAACATATCTATAGAACATCCTCCTACATACACGTCTAAAATCCATCTGTGTCAAGTATGATCTCCTTATCATCCCAAAGGAAAAGCCATAACAATACCCAACCATTCAATCACCAAGATCAAACATATCAACAAGTAACATGCAATCAATCATGGATGTAATCCTCTCAAGGAAGATCAAACTACTTCATTTCCCATCTTAGGAAATCAACCCATATAACTATCTCCTACCAGTTCTCATCAATAAATGATATAGCACAAAACCTCAAGGAGATAAACCATGCTATCCATATTCCACTATAAATCCTCCAGAGCCAGTAAACAAAACTTCAAGATCTATATCATGAAAGAATGCATAAAATGCATTTGAAAGATACAATGGAAAAATACCTCTCAAATTAGACTTCACTATCGAGAAGACCAAGATTGGGAAAAGAGAATGATCCTCCAAGATATATAAGCCACCATGACTAAGAGAAATATCCTCTTGGTCTCTGTTGAACTCATGTACAACCAAGGTGTAGGCTACTCAGACATTCTATTGAAATCAACACCTTTCTTATCTCAAGAGAGTTAGAGCCTCACCTTATTCTCCATGTATCCATGAGAACCTACAAAAGACCATACCATGTTGAGCTCCAAAATGCATTGCTGCACTAACATGAAGTTCTTAGGCATATGACCAATGCACCCAAAATAGATAGAACCTCCAGACCACTATCAAAGCTCTAATTATCTAAATCATGAACTTATCATGACATCATGATCAACACATTCCCCTTAAGAGATGCCATTCTCCAAGTGACTTCACCATGGTCTCAAGAGCAATGCCTCATGAAAAAAATAATAAGGAAGAATTTTGCTCCAAAACATCTCAGTTTGGAGCAACTTAGAGAATGGTGGAGAGATGTGTATTCTCCAGTCAGCAAAGGGCCAGTTACTGAACATCAGTTGGATGATGCTGTGACTTATATTGTAGTCTTTGACAGGTATTTGACCAACAAAACTAATTGGGATGGTACAGTTAGGAAGGAAAGAGAAGATATCAATACTCTTAAGAGAAGGATTAGGGTTTTGCCTCTGCCACCTATTGTTGAGTTGGATAGGGTCCTGTTGGTCGTACATGGTGAAGAAGATAAAGCTAAGGACAAGGATGGGGAGTGACTATATAGGGTTACATTGATATTTGTGCTTCCCATTAATTCACATGTATTGGGACGACCTTTTGATGTCTTGGCAGTTTTGGATAAAATTGGTGCCAATGGCACATTTCATATGTTCGAATATCTTTTAGGCCGACCTCTTGTAGGTCATGTTTTTATTGTAAATTATAATTTATGTCGACCTATCTTATGGATTCTATATAAAGTGGGCATGTTGCCTCATTTGGATATAGAGATTATAAAATAGATATAGAAGGATAGGTAGATCAGGAGAGAAATAGTTAAGTGATATTAGAGCAAGTCAGGGTTTATTTTCAAGCAAATGTTGTAACAGAAAATTGGAATTGCTACTATTTTTGGATGAGCTAATATAAGAGGGATATTGTGTTTGGTATCTATCTTCTGGAATTTCATCTAGCATGGTTCTTGTTATTCTATCTTTCAAAATTTCTTAATAGTTATGGTTAAATGATTTGTTAATCTTTAGGGTTTCATGTTTGGAATGTTTGCAGCGATCTCTAGTCCATACTTTTTGCAGTTAGTTGATTCTTAGCTACTTTTCAAAGTTAGCCTGGACTTATATTTGTGCTTAGTTCAATTGTGAAGGTTTATTCACCTCAATTGCTATAGGATTGACTGAATGAATGTTTATGATTTGAAAATCTTTAAATACCTTAGAAGATTGCACTATTTTCGTGGAATTGCAGATTCATCTAGGTCAAGTAGAAAATAGTTTATGAGAGATCGATCCATTTTCAGCATTTTATCCTTTTTCCTTTTCAATCTTAGGGTTAAAATTAGTTTTAAGATTATCTCTGAAACCTTTATCTTTTGTTGTTTCTTTATTATCAAGGTTCCAATCAAGTTTCAAAGTATCAATCCAGTGTCTATATTTTATAAGATTTGAAATCTAGTGTTGCTCATAGTAAGGTCCCATTGTGATTACCAACATTTTCACCTTTATCACTGAGTTGGTTTACTGCATTGTCAAGACCTGACATTAGAGACCTTGGGGTTATCTCTTTCCCATAGAGATTTACCTTTCAAGAGGGATAGGATATTATATTTTGTCTAAGTTGTTGCTTTGCAGAAAACACCATCAACACACCCAAAATAGATAGAACCTCTAGACCACTATCAAAGCTCTAATTATCTGAATCATGAACTTATCATGACATCATGATCTACACATCCCCCTTAAGAGATGCCATTCTCCAAGTGACTTCACCATGGTCTCAAGAGCAATGCCTCATGCAAAAAATCTAATGTGCAATCAAGAGTATAACGTGAAATCAAGAAAACAAACTCTAAATGAACATCACTTGTCAAGCACCACCACAGTCATTTCTAAAGCTCCCAATGAACTGTGACATCCAATAATTTAAATCATCATGGCCAAATATCTGCTGATTTAAAAAACCTCTAGGTACAATCGACAACATGTCTATCTAAAAATAATGCCAAGGAGCACCAAGATCTCCAAACCATGTAGACCACATCATAATTGTCAAAATCTTACACAAAACATGCATATCAAGCTCTCCATGACATTGTGATACACACACTATAGGTCCCCATAGTTGACTATTCAGGTACTCTATGCCATCCTTCCTCTCATCCGAAAGGAACCATGCCAATGCACAAGTGACCTCAAACAAGTTCAACTAACAGATTTGCATCAACACTGAATCAACCTTGTGGATATTGACAATCCACTTCAGAGTTATCTCACTGCAGCCAATGGGTAGCTAATCCACCAACCGCATTACTTGAAGATCAGTCACAATGAAAGTGCAAATCCATCATCACACTAGAAATAACAACGTAGACAACTTGACTCAAACACCAGATCAAAACCAAATTTGATTTTCTAATCATGTTCACAACTCAAGCACCATATTATAGGAAACCAACAAGCATCACTTACATGTAGAACTACAACTATCTTATCCAACAACGCCCCAAACAACCAAGGTCTAGAAAAAGTTTTACTATTAGCTCCACAAAACCACAAGTTTTTCTTGACCATGTAAAACTTGCAAAATCACCGTGTTTATAAAACACCCATGAACATCCATATCCACTACACATCTAGATGACTCAAGAGTTTGCACACAACCATCAAGGTTAACTAGAAAAATGAACTAACATGAATATGCATCACCATAGAATTTTTCAAAAAATCTATATAAAACCTTCATAACCAAATAACATGAATCTAATCCATGCAAGTAAAAGGTATCCTTAAAAGGAACAAGTCGTACAGGAACTCCAGGCCCATTCCAAACCAATTCCAAAAACACAATAATGCACATGCTTTTGAGAGACCCAGACTATTCAGAAGTTTTCAGACCACCCAAAGATAAACTTCATAGTGTAGACATGGAAAATGTACAATTTCATTTTGGCACACCTGATCCCGATTACTAATAACATTTCCTCCTAAAACATATCCTCAACATTTCATCACATTCTATCTCTTAATTTAATAAATCATTATTTATTGGATTAAGTCTATCGCCTCCTCTGATTAAATTAATCAATTTAATTTAATTAACCTTACAATCTGTTTAATTAAATAAATCATTTTATTTGATTAAATTCTCCAAAGTCTTCTTATTAAATTAAATAAATTAAAACCTTATTTCATTTAATCTAACATGTTCCTTCTTGATTAAATAAATCAAATCATTTATTTAATAAATCACTTCCTCTCAATTATTGACTTAAAACAATTCATAAATCTAAGTCTAAATTGTCACATCATCTAATTCTTCATTAAATTAGTCAAAACCATGATTAACTTAATCCATTTCATTAAAATTCTCTAGAGAATGCAAGTTGCACAATAAATAAAATACTTTGATTTATTAATTCATCTATTTTCCCTCACAAAACATCAAAAGGGAATATTCCTTCATTTGAATTCAAAAAGGCCAAGTGGACTTGGTCATTCCAACAAGGCATTTAAGACATCTTACATGTCCTTTTACATTGAGCCAAGTGGTCATAACTCCATTTGATCTCTCATCCACCTTGTCATTTCAACATTTCAAATTCAAATTTATGCATTTATCATGCACATTGGCCAAAATGTGCTCATTCCTCATCCAATCACATGTGGACAAGTGGCACAATTCCATTGGATTACCTTTTTAACCACATTACTTAATCTTGCTCACCTCTTCTAAATAGAAGTCTATAAATTGGAGACTTCTCTCCTCATTTCTTATCCACAACCTTCATGCAAAGTTACTCTCTTCAATTAAGAACTAATTTTTCTCATTTTCACATTTGCACCAAGGTTATGCTCAAATCTCTTTGGAGATTTGACCATTTCTAGATCATCTTCATTGCAACTTAGGAATTGGGAAAGGGCCAATTGCAACACTCCATTGGCACCAATTCCCCCATGGGATCATCATTCTATTAACTTGATTAGGATTTAATTTCATTTCTTGTATTGTTTTCTTCATCTTTATTCCTAATTGTAGTTTAAATAGATGGATTTTATGGGGAATCTCTCACTCTTGTGTACATGCATTTGATCCAACCTCTAACCATGTTTGTTACTCTTGTGCATTTTGTAGGTTTAGGGGTTCACATTTTGGTGCTAGAAGGAGGGCTTGAAAACTGTTAAATCACATTTTTTCAAAAAATTCTGCGGTTTCTAACATTTTTTGTGCAAACACAACAAACTCAACCGCACAGCGCTATATCCAGCCGTTTTCAGCACCGCGGCACAATACGTCACTACTTTCAGAGACACGGCCCCATATTGACCCACACTTAGTTCCCTGACTTCGCCGCGTTTCCTACTCGCCTGTCTTTTTCTTTTAAAATTTCTAACACTGTCACGCCCACCCCACGGCACATTGTTCCACCGCTTTCATAACCATGGTGCAATATCGCACCGCACCTTCTCCAACCTCCGTCGCTATATCCCTCCCGCCTAAAAAGTTTTAAATTTTCAAACTTGGCCGCTTCCAAACTACGCCACTTACCTCTGTTGCGCCACTTTTGCGCTCTCTGTCTCTGCAGAGCACCTCCCAAAGTCAACCGCGTGGGGCTATATAGTACCACTTTTGGCCAAACTCCACCACGGGAAAACAATGAAGTTTTAAATTGACATGTATTTTTTTAATTTAGGATTTTTTAATCTCTGATCTAGTTTTTTGTCTTTATTGCTCTTTGGTTTTCTATCATTTTGTAGGTTGGAGCAAAGGAAGAAGTTTACCATGATATCATGTTCACCAACCCAAAGTGTTATTTAACACTCCTTAAAACATTTGTTAAATATCTTTGACCTTAGGAATACTAAAATCAGTTTGGGTTAAAAAGAACGAGCAACTTTATTTTTTATGACACCATGCCTTTTTATGTTGTACAAAGTGTTTTTAAACACTGAAGTATTTTTCAACAATCTTTAAAGAATTTGATAAGTTCATTGATCTTAGGACACTAATTTTCCATTGGGTTCTAAAATTAACAATCAAATTTTCTTTCAAAAATTGCCAAGGGGCTAAAAAGAATCTTAGATAAATATACTAGATTTTGTTTAAAGATTAACAATTGAACAAGGCAATCTCACATTTTGTTTGGTGCTTAAAAAGAGCTCATCATTGCTTTGAGGTCAAAAATGAACAAGTGTTTTCCGTGTTTTGCAATCCTTTCCACAAGTTCATATCATTTAAAATGCATATGCACTTCTCTCACGCTTCACAGTGATCTTGAGAATCAAAAGCATTTTGGTGATATTAGGTTGTTAAAAAGATTGCCTCCGCATTTCCATTTGGGTGCTTAATAATTGAACAAAATATGCGAGTGTGAGCATGACATATTGCGGAGGTTTTCCCCTTTGTTTTTCAACAAAGGTTGTGTAAACAACGGGATATGTTAGCTCGCTTTTGTTTATCTTAGAGGGCCTGCCTTGTGGGAAAAAGTATTCACCCAAGGGAATGACCCAATCAGGAACATGCTAAAGCCAAGCGACTTCCAACCGGTATATATGTGTGGATTCTTGAGGAAAGTTCAAGAATCACGAGGATTATTCTGACGAGATGGACAACAATGGACTCTCACCGATGTTGGATAATCCCCCACGAATGGAATGCCCGAATCAAAACCCTTTGTTCAGAAAAAGGCCAAAACCTTGTCTATCTTGTTGGTGCAAAAGGTCATGTCCTTTGAAGCTTCCCCACATTATACATGCGGTATTGTTGTAGAAATGGAAAGTATGCCATGGGAGATTCATGGGTACTAATGCTTGGCTGACCCAAGAAGTGTGTGCTGTGGAGGGGAGCCAGTGTGGTCAAGCATTTACCCATTCGCACAAGATATGCGCAGCTGGATTTATCCAAGTGGGAACCCAACAAGATATTGCCTCGTCATCCTAGGATTGTAAAAGTGCTTGAAATAAGAGAACACATTGCTTGGTTCCTAAAAATGCTTGAAAAATGAACATTCACAAGACCTTCAAAATTTCAAACCCCTTTGAAGAGACAAATACCTTTCGACGAATTTAAAGCACTCTTGCTTTCCCTAGGGATTCTATCCCTAGAGGTTTCTAAGTGCTTAAATTCTATCGTCATTTGTTTTCAAAAAGGTTAAAATAGGTAGCTTTTTCCCTATTTTCCTTGATTTCCACACAATGGACTTTGTGGGATGAGAAAGAAAGAGGGACACTAGATATATAGTTTGAAACATAAGCAAGAAAGTGTCTTTGATAAAAAGAAATTCATTAAACCAAGATAAAGAGACAAATTTCACTTCATGTGAGTTGTTTCCAATGATTTCCTGCAAGATTAAAATCCCAAAGCCAAAGTTCAAAAAGATAAGCCTAAAAGCTCATGAGCAATGCCTTGAGATGCTCCTTGAAGTAAGAGAAAGACTTGTATACAACTTCTACAAAAAGGCTTCAAGGAACAATTCGACTTTGTATGCGTTTTACTACCAATAGAATCCCAAAATTTTTGAAAGGTTTTCTTTTCTCCCATAGGAAGTATAGCATGTTCTTCAACACTGAGATCTTGTAAGAAAGAGTTGTGTCTAGGTTCAAGTCTAGGATCAAAGCGTCATCCCCATCCATATTTTCATCAAAACCAAATCTCATCCCATCATCAAACCTTTTGGGAACTCTAGAAAAATCACTTGTGCTAAACTTAGAGGGCTAAACCAACATCACCCTATCTTGGCTTAACACACCTAGCCAAAATAGTCAACACTCTTGGATGAATTTACCTCTAGGATAACACAACTTCCTAAAGGTTTAATAGTCCACAAATCACATTGGCTTAACACACTTAGCTAATTCATCCACTTGTGCAAGTTCCCCTAGGATAACACAATTTCCTAGGGAATACAACTTCAGTACAATCCTATTTGACTTAATACATCTAGTCAAAACATCACAATCAATCTAAGTCCTTATAAGTTTAGCACAACCCTTCAAAATTTCTCCAAAAGTTTCATTCACTCACTTCATCCATTTATCCCAATATCGTTACCGCCCTCTTTGATCTTTGACTTCCCTATTTTCTTCTCTTTTGAACCTGAAAGGTTAGGATCAAACGATCCCTATTTTTATGGTTCAAACTAGATCTCAATACAAGAAGAACATGGAGAATATTAGTGAAATATCAACTTCTATGGAAATGAGTCAGTTAACTTCTAAAATAAACCTTGTAGGATCAAGCAATCCCCCAATTAACTCTCCTTTATCATCACAAAATCCTCAAGAGGATAGCCATGAGGAGGAAATCACAAATGAAGACATGGGGATGACACAATCCAAAATGATAAAAATGGTTCAAAACTCTGAGAACCATAAAATTGTTAGTGCCATGTTCAAGTACTTAAACACATTAACGGAAGGAGGGGTCCCATTCCCTTTTGACCTTGATGCAAGCTCTAGTACAGACATGCCTCTTACAAATGCATCTCCAACATCAAACATCAATCAAGAAATACCTCACATCATGACAACCATCACTCCCGCCTCACCAATCAGAAACAAAGGAAGTGCTATGTTTTCAGAGTTATAGCAGCATCGCCTAGTGACTAATAAAGAGGTGGCTGTCACCACCACACCGGATAATTTTGTTCTAGAAAATCCATTGCACCCATACATCCCACTCACATTTCATAATTTCGCTGGTTCATCTTCATTTCATGCCTCACCAGCCTATTAGTTAAACATACCAGCTTCTCTACCATAAGGAGAAGGTGATTTATTTAGAGCAACTGAAGTCGCTGATCCTTTTTCTTTCCGAGGTAGCCTACCACCACTACCCCCATTTCCATTCACAACCACATCACCTCTCCAATTAGGTTTTCCTCCCCTGAATACTGATAGCTTCTTAGAATAGGGCAATGTGCACATCACCTCGAATCCCATATTTTTTCCCATAACATCACAGCAACAGGTGGTGACCATTCAAGCCACTGCGACAAACACATCCGTTGGTCCTCAAATATCCCAAAGTATGCCTTCTCAAGGACCAAACATCTCCACCACCCCTCCAAAAACCCAAATCCTAGCCACCACCATAACCTCTTCATCAGTCACAATGGTTGGCATCATTCCCATTCCACCACCAATCCCACCAAAAGCCAACACAAAAAATTCATTCATCACCCTAATCTAAACTCTTCAAAAGGCCAACCAACAAAGAGTAGTCAAGCAAAAGCAACAAGATCAAGCAGAATCCCAAGCATAAGCACAAGCTGAAGCCCAAGCACAAGTGCAAGCTCAAGCACAAGCCCAAGCACAAGCGCGAGCTGAAGCACAAGCCTAAGCAAAAGCACAAGCTCAAGCACAAGCGCAAGCTCAAGCCCAAGCACAAGCACAAGCCCAAGGACAAGCGCAAGCTCAAGAACAAGCCCAAGCACAAGCACAAGCTCAAGCACAAGCACAAGCTCAAGCACAAGCCCAACAATAGGCACAAGTACAATACCAAGTGAAATTGCAAGCGATCCATCTGCAAGCATACCAACAAGCCCCGCAAGACTTTTAGGCACAACAACAAGCTAAACAAAAAGCTTTGTTGGCACAAAAAAATCTCAACCAACAAAAATATTTGTTGGCGCAACAACAGCTAGACCAACAACAAGCTTTACTAGCACAACAACAAATTGATTGACAACAGACTTCATGGGAACAACAACAGATGGACCAAAAATAAGCATTGTTGGAACAATAGCAACAACATCAACAACAAGCGTTGTTGACACAAATGCAGGCATACCATCAGACTTTGAACGCATAGCAGAGCTTGCAGCAAATGCCCACTAGTACTCTCCCCACCCATCAAACACCTAGAACACCTCTCGACCCAAGCAAAGATGTCGCAACACAAATCAAATTGCTCTCGCAACAAGTGTTGTACTTACAGGAAGGAAAAACCACAAGCACACCAGGCAATTTGCACCCTTATCCTTTCGATAGAAGTCTCACAAAGATACCATTCCCAAAGGGATTCGAGATCCCCAAATTTGACAAGTACAATGGAATGGGGAACCCTGAGAACCACGTCAGGGAATTTCAAGTGCATTGCATGGAGGTCGCATATGATGACACATATCTAATGTGACTCATCCCTCATAGTTTGACTGGTCCAACCATGGACTTGTTTTCTCACCTACCTACGAGCATTAAAACATTCAAGGAAATCTTGGAAGCTTTCCTAAAAAATTATACTTTCAATATGGGTGCAGATGTTAGTTTGGAAGAACTATCCACACTCAAACAAAGGAAAGGAGAGCTATTCGCATCCTTCTTGCAAAGATGGCGATCCAACGCCAATCATAGCAAGTGGACCATGCTGGAAGAACAACAAGTTTGCACCATCATAGCCAATATAGATGAAAACTTAGTGTTTTACTTAAAAATGCAGTGCATCACATCCTATGATCAACTAATCCCAAAGGCACTCAACATCGATAGATCCCTTACCGCGCAAGGAGGCACATCAACCTTCACTCCACCCCAGGATAACCGCCCATCTAACAACTACAATGATAAACCTCGAACATGGTCAAGGAATAAAAATATCACGAATGATGGCATGGTTGATGCTAAAGTGCTCATCAGTGCCCTTAAAAAAAACATCCCAAATAATCAGAAAACAAAATCATAATTGTAACAATGTGCAGGCTAATGCAGTAGTAGCACAGCAACAACCAATGCCCACAAATCAAATCAACAACTTGGGTAATCAAGGAGGACCACCTCCTTGAGGCAAGTATCCCCCAAGAGGAAGTTCACAGCTCTTAGTGAATTGATTGAGTCCATAATGAAGAAGCTAGTCAAGGAGAATCTAATCAAAGTATCTAACTTAGAGCAATACATGGAACCCATGACCAAACTGCCATGGTATAATGAAAATCTCCTTTGTGACTTTCATAAGGTCAAAGGACATACCACTGCCAAATGAATGAGGCTGAAAAACATCATCCAAGACCTCATTGAGGATAAAATAATCAATATCGAATAGCCAACTGGAAACCAAGACCTAAAAATATACACGAATCTGATGCCAAACCACAACCAAGGGAAAAATCAAGGCAATAATCAAGGGAACAATAAGGGCAAGAAAAAGTATGCTAGTGCTAACCTAGTATACGAGGAGATAGTCTGATGCGTCAATGAGATGGTCACTGTCATAAATATCAAGGGAGCCAACAACAACTGTGGAGTCACCAAATGTGGCAGAAAGGTTACCATTGTCGGGGCACCAACTAAGACTCCCATTTCTAATACAAAGGATGTCCCCTATGACTATAATGCCATTAACTAGCTGAAAAGAATAGCCACCCAAATCTCCATCATGGAACTATTGAAAATATCTGCCTCCCATAGAAAGATCCTTGATGAAGCATTAGCTGCATCCACCATCTCCGCCACCCTTGACACAGAGCAATTCTAGGCTATGGTGCGTAACATCATTACCCCAAATCTCATTACGTTTTCTGACCAAGACTTCCCCCCGCAACCATCCCATAGCCACGCACACCACCTACAAGTGCTCATCCATAAAAAGAAAGTGAAATGAATCCTAGTGGATGGAGGTTTAGGCCTTAACATCTATTCCCTAAAGCTTATAAAGAAATTGGGATTCATCAAGGATTCCATTAATAAAAAAAAAAGTATCATGATAAGGGCGTATGATGACCAAGAAAGAGTATCTCAGGGTACTATCAAAATCCCCATCCAAGTGGGGCTAACAACCATTGAAACCACCTGTCAGGTCTTGGACCTCGACCTACCATACAACATCCTCTTAGGATGCCCGTGGATCCATGGAATGAAGGTTGTGGCCTTGACTTATCACCAATGCATCAATTTCTCGCATCAGAATGAGGAGGTCACTATATATGGGGATCCTGAACCTTTTGCCTACTATGAAAACCTGGAAGCCAATTTTTATAAGATCCCCCAAGTACCCAAAAATGATGAAGGACCATCTACTTCATACATAGACCCAACCAACCTCGCTTCCAGGTCTACGACAAAGACACCCGCCATTTCAGACATATTCGAAATCAAAAACATTATCCAAAACAATGGATGCAGTGACTACATAATGAAAATAAATGCATTTGTTGTAGGAGAGTTACCACAATCTCCTAGGTTGCACGGACAACCTCACCCAGTTGAAACACCTGTCTACACTGTTAGGGCAGAACCTTCTGGATTGCACCATTGGGGGGATCTCACTAGAGAAAATGTGGATGAGGAGGATATCTCAAACACATTATACCAAGATGAAAGGCCCACCCCCACCCTACCCATGGAAAAAAATAATAGAGGGTTACAAATGATGTTTTCTATGGGCTATAATAGGAATGAAAGCCTTGGAAGAAACAGTGATGGACAACTGGAGCCCATCATTGTAGAAAGAAGAATGTGGAACCTTGGCCTTGGGTACACTCCTTCGAGTATAATTATACGTGGCAGGGGTACTCCCAGAAGGGTAGTCAGGTCCTCTCCTTAGGTAACAACAACCACCCCTAGACCACCGGTATGCCTAGGTATCCCACTTGACAACTTCACTTTTGACGTCATCGATGTTTGTGCCAGTAGTGACGATGGTGATACCATAGTAGGACTCCCTACATTTTTTGAAGATTTCACCTTGTTAATGATTAGCACCTCCACATCTGAGTCAAACCAACCAAACCACCCAATCACCTTAGTACACCCGCAACTCATCGATCATGATCAACGAGGGCCACCAATTCTAGACTCATTTGAAAATGATGAGGCACTCTCGGAACTCATGGGACTAAGGGATATAGTTCCATGTGGGGACCATAAGGTAGGATTCAACATCATGTTGGACACACAAGCATACTATGGAGAGACGATTGAGTCCTTCAGTCGCAAAAGGAAAATATCGAGAATAAGCTTGGAGTTATGGAGTAAAAACCACACTATGGCACTCTCTAACCACAAAATAGTAAAAATAAAGGATGCATCCAATGGTGAAAACCTCTTTGAGGTGCCAAAGGATGAAGGATTCAATCTCCCCCCTACAACTCTACATCAGGAGAAAGCAACAGTATTGGCAGAGCAGTGCAACCCTGTCAACTTGGGAACAAAAACAGAGCCGCAAATTACTTTCTACATCAAGTCGCTCTTAATAGAGGAGGAAGAACTATTAGTAGCATTGCTAAAAGAAAGAAAGGTCAACTTTGCATGGACCTATGCCGACATGATAGGTTTGGACCCTGAGGTCGTGGTTCATCATTTGGCTGTTTACCATGGGGCAAAACCACTCAAACAAACGTTAAGGGAGATGCACCAACAAATAGCCTTGCTTGTGAAAATAGAATTACAAAATCTCCTAGATGTTGGTTTCATACGCTCAATTGATTATCCAAAATGGGTATCTAATCTTGTTCCAATCTCAAAACCGAATGGGGGCATCCGCATCTGCACGGATTTTAGAAATCTAAACAAAGCATGTCCTAAGGATGATTTTCCACTACCCAACATTGACATGATAGTGAAAATAATGGCCAGGCATGAGATGTTGTCCCTAATGGATGGCTCCTCGAGATACAATCAGATCATGATAGCAAAAGAGGACCAGCACAAGATAGCCTTTACATGTCGTTGGGGCACCTACTGCTGGAATGTGATGCCATTTGGGCTAAAGAATGCAAGGGATACATATCAAAGGGCCATGACACTGAATTTCCATGACATGATCCACAAAACTATTAAAGATTATGTGGATGACATATTGGCCAAATCAGAGAAGAGACAGGATCACTTAACATCTCTAAGTGCAATATTTGACAAGCTAGAATAGTACAAGGTTAGACTCAACCCAAAGAAGTGTCTTTGGGGTACAATCAGGAAAACTGTTGGGGTACATAGTTTCAATGAGAGGGATAGAGGTGGACTCGGCAAAGGTAAAAGCAATCCTCTATATGGAAGCACCAAGAACATTAAAGAAACTCAAAGGATTACAAGGTAGACTCCAGTCCATCCAGAGATTCATAGAACAACTAGCAGATAAACAGATAGCCTATTAACATCTACTCCACAAGGGAGTCACATTCAGGTGGGATGACAAGTGCGAACAAGGATTCAAAAAGATCAAGGAATACATACTTACACCACCTATGTTAATGCCACCGATTGTAGGGAAACCATTGATTCTATACATCTCAGCAACAACGTTCGCCCTTGGTGGCCTTTTAGCCCAACATGATGAAAAGGGAATCGAGCGGACAATTTACTATATCAGCAAAACAATGGTAGGGCATGAGCTCAATTACAAATCAATAGAAAAAGCTTGCTTGGCGGTGGTGTTTGCAGCCCAAAATTTCAAACACTACATGCAAGCTCATCAAATTAAGCTAATTGCCAAGATAGTCCCCCTCAAGTATTTATTGTCAAAGGCAATGCTTACAGGTAGAATGGCTAAATGGGTAATGATATTATCTAAACATGACATTCAATATGTTGAGTGAAAGGTAATCAAAGGACAAGTTATTGTGGACCAACTAGCAGAAGCTCCTCTCTACACAGACAACCCGCTCATATCAGAATTTCCAGATGAGTCTCTTTTCAATCTTGGTGCAACCAACCACTGGAAACTATACTTCGACAGTTCCCACATGCAACATGGATGAGGAGAAGGTGTGTTCTTCATTACCCCACAAGGAGACTGTATACCAAGGTCTTATAAGTTGGCATTTTCCTATACGAACAACATTGTAGAATACGAGGCTTTAACCATAGGTCTCAAGATTGCAGCACAGTGGTGAATTATGGCATTAAAAGTCAACGGGGATTCACAACTTATCATTAATCAAGTCAACGGTGAATATCAAACTAAAGATGATAAGCTCACACCATACAAAAAGGTAGTAGAAAGCCTCAAGGAATCATTCATTGACATCACCTTTGAGAAAATACCAAGAGAAAATACTGAGAGAAAACAACAGAGAAACTGATGCAATGGAAATGATCAAATCCTTGCTAGATATCCCTCACAATGTCTTGAAATAGGAATTCCTTGTACAGCAGCTTCTCGTACCAACTTTTGAGGTACTAGAGTTAGAATATGTGTGTGAACTCATTGGTCCCGGTGATCTTTGGTACCATGACATTTACACCTACCTAAGGTTAGGAATCCTCCCAACTGACATCACCCCGAACCTAAAGTGAACCTTTGTCAAAAGGGCCTTACGATTCGTCATCCTAGGAGAAACCCTCTTCCATAGAAGTATCGATGGAACCCTGCTACATTGTTTAAAACTTGAGGAGGCCATGAATACTCTAACTGAGGTACACAATGGCACTTGTGGTTCACATTTGAGTGGTATCACCTTGGCTAAGAAGTGGGTACTATTGGCTGAAAATGGAAAGAGAGGCACACGCCTTTGTTAGAAGATGCCTACAATGCCAACAGCATGAAGATCTCATTCATGCACCAACTCAAGAGTTGCATCCCATTGTTACACCTTGGCCCTTTTCACAATGGGGGCTTGATCTCATAGGTAAAATCTCACCCACCTCATCCAATGGCCATAAGTTCATTATCACCGCCACTGAATATTTCACAAAGTGGGTCGAAGCAATTCCCATGACCTACATCATGGGTAAACAAATATCCAATTTCATCCTGAACTACCTCATTTGTCGATACAGTGTCCCTCAATCCATTATCTCTGATAATGGGACACCCTTCAAGAATCAGGATGTCCGTGATTTGTGTGAAAAAATCAAAATCCAACACTGCTTTTCCACCCCATACTACCCACAAGGCAATAGCCAAGTAGAAGCTACTAATAAAACCATTCTGAAAATCCTCAAGAAAATAGTCAATGACTATGGTCGTGACTGGCATCCACAGTTAAATCTCACCTTATGGGCCTACCACACCAGCATCCACACACCAACAAGCACCACTCCATTCTCCCTGGTCTACGGATCAGAAGCCATCCTCCCTATTGAGATCGAGCTTCCATCACTAAGGATATCATTGTAAAACCTCATCATAGATGAGAAATATAGGGTTACAAGACTGAATGAGCAAGAGTTACTAGATAAATGGTGAATGGATGCCCTAAACCATCTACAGGTCTACCAAAATTGCCTGAAATGAAGCTACAACAAGAAGATCAAGCAATGCACCTTCCAAGTTGGTGACCTTGTGCTAAAAGAGAACCAAAAGAATATGCCCAACCCAGATACAAAAGGGAATTTTGAGCCCAGCTGGCTAGGACCCTTCATCATCACCACAAGCTACAAATCAGGGGCATATCAGTTGTCGATACCAGAAGGCAAGCCTCTATAGGAGCCCATGAATAGCTCTCACCTCAAAAAGTTTTATGCCTAAAAAATTTGCAAGGTATAGAACCAGAAAATACAAAAAATCAGAAAAAGTCTTGAAAAAATGGTTACCTTGATGAAAACCTAGCAAACAGGCATCTTGGCGACAACAAAAAAAAACAAAAAATACAAAAAATCCAAAAAAAATAGAAAAAGGATTGAAAATAGTAAAGAAAAAAATCGTCCTCTAGTGAAAACCATTTCAATGGCACTTTGGAAAAGTACCTTGGTGAAAACTTGGCAAACAGGCATCAAGCGTAAATAAAGCACTCTCTATCCACCAGGATTTACAAAACTCACTCATCGATCCCATCACAACTCACTCATTTATCCATCCACCCATCCGCTTGCATCTGTACCATAGCCTGAGCTGGTGTCCATATCATATCCCACCATAGTACTACTTGGCATATTCCTAAGGTCAGTTTGTCCTACCTTTATAGAATTAGTCTATCACACCATGCTGGGGGCATGTTCTTGTATCGAAATCGGATCAAACTCGTGTATATTCTTGCAGTCTTCTCGAAATTCATCAAAAAAAACCAAAAACATCAAAAAATCCAAAACATGTCTAAATATCAGAAAATCTTCAAAAATTTCATCATTAAGTATTGTCAGTCTTTCACCTTGTCAAACTACGTTGTCTCTGAGCTTGAACGTAGCCAAGGTTGATCTTTGATCATCCCCTAAGATAGTTAGTGTCAGTCTTTAGGTGTCCATTGCATTGGCAATTCATTTACCCATCTAGTTTGCATCTTAGGTCAGTCCTTTAAGCAATAAAAGGGACAATTTGTTTGTCCATCCTATCATCAAGTCAGTTCGTCGTCAGTCGAACTACGTCGTCTCTGAGCTTGAATGTAGGAAAGGTTGATCTTTGATCATCCCCTGAGATAGTTAGGGTTAGTCTTTAGGTGTCCGTCGCATTGGCAATCCATTTGCCCATCTAGTCTGCATCTTAGGTCAGTCCTTTAAGCAATAAAAGGGACAATCCATTTGTCCATCCTATTATCAAGTTAGTTTGTCGTAAGTCAAACTATGTCATCTCTAAGCTTGAATGTAGGCAAGGTTGATCTTTGATCATCCCCCAAGACAATTAGGGTCAGTATTTAGGCATCTGTCGCATTGGCAATCCATTTGCCCATCTAGTCTATATCTTAGGTCAGTCCTTTAAGCAATAAAAGGGACAATCTATTTGTCCATCCTATTATCAAGTCAGTTCATCATTAGTCGAACTACGTGGTCTTTGCATGTATAACGTAGGCAAGGCTAATCTATGGATCAGCTCCTAAGACCCCTAGGATAGGTCTTTAAGTTAGTATGTTTGTCATAAATCTTGAAAATACCAAAAACATTGAAAAATGTGAAAATACCAAAAATAGCCTCAAAATATCTAAAAATCCAAAATGGTGCATCCATGTCATTTCGCTTTCACTTGCGATAATCATCATTCCTAATAAAATCAATTGTTTCTTTCACCCTTTGAAGATTCAGTCAGAAGCAAGTCTAGCAGGTTCCAAAGTGAACACTCTAATCGTTAGTCTTGAAGGTCTAAGTTAGTAAGTACGCAAGCTGGTCATCTCGGAGTATCAATAGCTTATCACCCAAATCAGTCCCACCAAACCCTGATCACAACATGTCCTAGGATGAAGCTTTCCTATGATGGACATAAGCATCAGGTACCCCTCATAGTAGTTAGTCTTGGCTAGTGGTATGAAGAACATTAGCTTGCTTGGTTTGCTTTATTTGGTCTTTAATTTGACTTATCTTATTTTGCGCTCACTCTAAGGACCTCTCGATGATGCCTAAACAAAACAAGTTTAGAGAGAAAGGAATGGGGCAATGATCATTATCTTTTTATATGCTATGCTCGTGGGATACACTTGTAAGATAGCTTAGTCATATATATTTTGTTTGGTTTGTAGGAAGGATGTTTTAGATATCTTGTTGACCACATAGGGAAGCTTGCTTTTCTATGTTTTGGTTCGAGATGTTTAGAATGTCTAAACTACATCTTCAATGAAGTATATATGTTAAGTGTGAACAAGAATACCCTTATCTGATTATCGAGTCAAAGTCCATCACACTAGGTACCATGCCATCTTGGTCCTTTATACCTTGATGCATCGTACCTATGTGTGTTATCAAACATAATGCAATTGACCCTTTGAAAATCCCAATTCCTAGCAATGCAAATCGCCATCACATTTCTAACTAACTCATTAATTCTGCAATTCTACTTTCCTTCCACACTAACATGGTATCATAACAGTGATCAAAGCATCGCCCATGCATACGACCTGCATCCACATGATCATTAGCATTTAAACACATTACATCATATCATTGCCTTAAGTTACGAAGAATAATATAATTTTTTTAATTTTAAACAGCTGAAGAAAAGTTTTGCATCATACATAATCACTTGCATCCATTATCATTGGCATATCATTTCACCATCATTAACATACATTACATCCATAAAGCATGAAAAATTTACAAAAAAAAATGCATCCATTACATACATTGCATCACATAAGCATAAAAATGGAAACATCTCATGGCATCATACATCTGCATATCATACATGTGCACCATACATAAAGCGTGAATCACCTCATATATTATCAAAAAAATACTGTTATGATACAAATCGGATCAAGTATACATCGAACATGTGGTACAATAAGGCCAAAATATTGCAGCCCATATAGTAAAAATATAAAAAATTATCTATGATCAAAAGAAGGAGCTAGCCCTGCTGGCTACTGCCCTCCCCATCTTGCCTCTCACCATGAGCCTCTGTCGATCACCTCCTTGTCTGCTAAGAAAAATCCAGCACCCTGTCTACTGATGGTACCACCTATTGATAGTGTTGTCGATAGTACTCGGCCTCTCTGTACTCTCGAATGTCAACTGATCGACCCCAGGATGTGGAGGTTGTGCTCTCTAGCTGCCTCCATTGGCCAATCTCCCGATCCATCTCGGATCATGTCTGATCTCTCTCAACTGTGACCGTAGTAACCTATTGTCGAGCCTCATCTCACTCCATTGTCAGAACCTGTACCTAACCCTATAACTACTGAATCAGTGCATCATGGGGACTTGGCTAGCCTACTGGCTATCCATCTGGCTATCCACCTAACTATCCTCTTGGCCGCCTTGTTGGCTATACTGTTGGCTGCTACTGTGGGCCTACCTAGGGCTGCCCATCCTGTCCTACTACTGGTTGTACTGATGGTGCACCTCGTTGACCTCTGCCTGCTGACCTACCTCTGGGCCTCTGACGTGGAAGCACTGTCCCAAGAAATGTCAATCTCACAAGTGGACTGAACCATGCCCTGTACGCTAGATTCACCCCTACGTCTGCTAGCCCCTGATCATATGGCCATAGCCAAGCCACTAACTATCAAAATGAAGAAACTGCCTCGTCTACTAGAATGAGCGGTCCCCATGCGATCTCTCTGGTCGAGTGCACAGAAAGTGCCACGTGCTGAGCATCGAGAATATCCTGCACCTCGCCGAACTGCCTGGCTACCCTATCAGGAAGGTACCTCTCTATCATGGTGTGCTCTCGGGCCTGCAGGAATTTATCTTAGCAAGCAAAGAAAAGCTGCTCTGCATCATCCATCCATGGCCTCCATATAAAAACTGTCATCTCATCTAGAACCCGCCACCAATGGGCTATACCGTCTGTACCCATGTGAGTAAAGTGAATCCTTGCCCCACCATAGTGTCACACCATGGGGCCATCAATGTCTAGAACAATTAGTGACACAATCGAGCGAAGCACCGGAATCCGCTCCCAAGCCCAAATATGTAGAAGAGTCAATTCGGCCCCAAGAGCCCGACCCTACAAATAAGAAAACTCATGCAAGTCCCGGTACAAGGAGGCCAACAGTACTGGTCCCCAAGCAAAGCACACTCGGTGAGCACACATCTATTGCCATGCAAGTCCCCAACCCGGACTGAAGTATCGGCCGCGTCGATCAAGAGCTACAAGGCTAGAAATAATGGCGACCACAATAAGGCTGTAAGTAGGGGCTATACCCCGGTACCTCTCCAAATCTATCTGACCATCGCAGAGCATGAGCTCGTCTACACCCATAACACCGAAGTAGGCATCCCTACCCTCCTCCAAATCATAAATCACTCACTCTCCATGAATGGGTAGTCATAGGATGCGCCAGACATCCTTGAGAGTAATGGTAGCCTCACCAGTGGGAAGATGAAAAGATGATGTCTCGTTGTGCCATCGCTTGGCCAAGGCATGCATCATACCTAGATGTGCTCGAACAAGAGGAATATAAGAAATGAACCACAGTCCAAGCATCCCAAGCTACTCCTGAAGCAATATGTGCATATCCTGCAATCTCTCAAAAATTGGCCACTGGTGCTCCCTCGAATGAATGACCTCATACCTCTCCTGCACAAGGAAAAGTGCCGTGTTAGCTTCCCTAGAAAAAATCTATTGTCCATATCGCCTTTCACTTTTGAAATAGCAAAAGTGGTGTTGTTTGCAAAAGTGACACAATTTGTAATTTCCCAAACAGCGCCATATGCTGGACATAGATAGGTAAATGTCACAAACTGGTCCGCATGGCATAGTTTGTGGAAGCGACCAACTTTGGTGACTAAAAATCCCTAAGGCTAAACTCGCCCGCGTGACGCTCTATGTACAAGCGGCCCTATATAGGACCGCGCGACCCTATTTGGAAGTTTTTCGCGGTACGATATCGCGTCACGCCGTTTTGACCAAAATTTAAACCTAATAAATGCGAAAATAATGAGAAAAATAAAGTCGGAGAGGGGTACATACCACGAGTCTTGTGAAGACTGGTCGCTGATATACTCGTACCCGCTCTGACACATGCAGAGGAAGTTGTCATTGCACCATTTTATCTAGGACTCAGGGTTCAAATGTCAAATTTTTCAAGGTTAAGAATGCAAATGTATTGAAAGTGACCCCTCGAGGTCTATTTAAGCTTGAAAATTATTTTTTTTGACCTAATTTGACCTTTCGGCAAGGGTTTTGGTCCCCCAAACCTGTTTTCATCCAACTGAGAGTCATTCTGCATCCCTTTTGGCATTTTAATCCATTTTTTTGGCATTCTAGGGCATTTTGGGCCTATCGGACACCTTGTCATCTTTTTCGCAAGATCATCCAAAAAATCAAAATTTTTGTCTGATCTCTCGAGAGGGCAATATCCAGCAATATCCTTTCATTGGGGCAGTAGTGGGGCATTTAAAATTTTTTGAGAAAATCCTGGACCTTTGATCACAACAGTTTATTCTTTGAATTAATGCAACAAGTACATTGTTTCAAAGAGGGGAAAAATGTAGACATGGAAAATGTACAATTTCATTTTGACACACCTGATCCTGATTACTAATAACATTTCCTCCTAAAACATATTCTCAACATTTCATCACATTCTATCTCTTAATTTAATAAATCATTATTTATTGGATTAAGTCTATCGCCTCCTCTGATTAAATTAATCAGTTTAATTTAATTAACCTTACAATCTATTTAATTAAATAAATCATTTCATTTGATTAAATTCTCTAAAGTCTTCTTATTAAATTAAATAAATTAAAACCTTATTTGATTTAATCTAACATGTTGCTTCTTGATTAAATAAATCAAATCATTTATTTAATAAATCACTTCCTCTCAATTATTGACTTAAATCAATTCATAAATCTAAGTCTAAATTGTCATATCATCTAGTTCTTCATTAAATTAATCAAAACCATGATTAACTTAATCCATTTCATTAAAATTCTCTAGAGAATGCAAGTTGCACAATAAATCAAATACTTTGATTTATTAATTCATCTATTTTCCCTCACAAAACATCAAAAGGGAATATTCCCTCATTTGAATTCAAAAAGGCCAAGTGGATTTGGTCCTTCCAACAAGGCATTTAAGACATCTTACATGTCCTTTTGCATTGAGCCAAGTGGTCATAACTCCATTTGACCTCTCATCCACCTTGTCATTTCAACATTTCAAATTCAAATTTATGCATTTATCATGCACATTGGCCAAAATGTGCTCATTCCTCATCCAATCACATGTGGACAAGTGGCACAATGCCATTGGATTACCTTTTTTCACACATTGCTTAATATTTCTCACCTCTTCTAAATAGAAGTCTATAAATTGGAGACTTCTCTCCTCATTTCTTATCCACAACCTTCATACAAAGTTACTCTCTTCAATTGAGAACTAGTTTTGCTCATTTCATCCAAGCAGTCATCTCATTTTCACATTTGCACCAAGGTTATGCTCAAATCTCTTTGGAGATTTGACCATTTCTAGATCATCTTCATTGCAACTTAGGAATTTGGAAAGGGTCAATTGCAACACTCCATTGGCACCAATTCCCCCATGGGATCATCATTCTATTAACTTGATTAGGATTTAATTTCATTTCTTGTATTGTGTTCTTCATTTTTGTTCCTAATTTTAGTTTAAATAGATAGATTTTATGGGGAATCTCTCACTCTTGTGCACATGCATTTGATCTAACATCTAACCATGTTTGTTACTCTTGTGCATTTTGCAGGTTTAGGGGTTCACACATAGCCTTCATTCAATTAGGGTAAGATAGAACAATGCCTTCAATGCGAAGTCAAAACACTAAGCACAAGCACAATGCTCCATGGTTGAATAACAACCCAAGAATTTTCATACCATTAGGGAGCCTCTCACATAGAGACCGAGTATGAACCACACTCTATTGCAACACAACCATAATCATAAACTCACACCCCTTGCATCTGGATCATTCGCTCCCAACTAGGAGCCTCATAACACATTATTACAATATGATCAAATCCAATTTCTCCATATTCAATGTCTTTGACGTTGTATGTTGTCTCAAAAGAGCAAGGAATTTTACTTACCAAAGGATTAATTATTAGATGATTCCTCTAGATTCCTTCAAGCCTAAAAGACTAAGAAATATTCATAGGAGAAATACCCAGAACCAGCAACAAGAAGAAAGCTTTGATAGAACTTGTAAGGAAAATTGGTTCATCTCAAAAAGAAACATCAAAGAACAACAGTACCTCTGGTGATTTTAATTTCTTCAAATTGCTTCAAAGACACGTGCTACTATGCCATAAAGCAAAAACTAGCATAATTGATTTCCCACATTAACCCTTCTAAGAAAAGCAAATGCAGACTTAGCCAGATTCAACATTATGCATAGATTCAAATTTATAGAATCAATAAACATGAAAGAAAAAATATGGACACACAAATTTACGTGAGGAAAACCCTTTTGGGTAAAAAATCCCACACTCCAAAAGGTCAAGCCATTATATTATTTAGCAATAAACAAAGTTAAAATACAATCACAGGCTCATAATCTTTACAAGAGTTACATCTTGTTTCATCTGGAGAATATAGGTAACAATAGTATTCAAAATCCACACACTCTTATAGTACCCTCACACAACACACAGTTTTTATTCATCTCCTCTAACTAGTCGATTCTCCTCCAGCCAGGCTCTCGACTAGCCTAGCCTCTTCGACCTTCATAGGTTCAGATTCTTCACATCCTCTATCTCAACATTCTCATTGTTACAATGATTATTAGCATATAGTTCGAACATTCACAAAGAGAAAATACATGTCTAACCCAACCTATCCAAGAGCCATCGATCTGTTCATTCGAACATCCAAGCTTCTCTCTATACACCCCCCAATGTATATCAAATAGCATGGTCGATTTGATCTCTATACAAATAGTTCATTCAATTCCCTTGTAGACCAACTGTCAAACAATAGTCTTAGAATGATCACCACCAATCCAACACAGACCCCTAATGTCAGTGTACAACTCAGTAGTCCACCTTCATGTCCATCAACATGACCATCGCTATTGATATGAGACTAGAAAGTCTCATCAATTTCCCATGTCACCCCAATGTCCCAAAAGAACCAATATGATCGATATGGGAATTGAACTATCTATTGATGTAACATATTCGGGTTACACCGGTATTCAAGAGCCATCAACAAGAGTTTCACTGACGTTAACACTTGTCATCAACACTAGCCTAACCAACAAGATAAAACCCATCAGAGATAGATCATAAAGTCTCACGACACTCACAAGTCACTCTGATGACCTTAAGCTCACCTATGGTTGAGAACATCTCATCAAAAATAGTCACACCGAACAAGTACATCGATATGACCAACACTATTAGACCAATCTCGAGAACTCATCCTGATGGACCATATCACACCCACAAATCACCTTCGGCCAGACTCACACTGAATAGATCACATCAGCCCGAGATCCACTGTCAGTAAGATACATTTCGAAGTCCCATGTCAACCTACCCATATGTTCATTAGCAAGACTTACACCAAACAGATCTGTCAACCAGACTAACACAGTTGGTCCAACATTCATAGGTTTACCTAAAGACCAATTTCATTCTAATGTAAGTCACTTCGATAGGAGTCTTCTCGACATAACTCTTTGGCCATAACACAAGAACTAGAGTGACATTCACAGGTCATCCCAAAGAACAATATCACACCAATCCGATCATCATCCAGAGTCATATCGACACAATCCATCGACCAAAATTCTACTGTCAATACAAACTTCCCAAGTCTAATCGAAGACCAAAGTGAGCCTGACAAATTGTTCATTGGCCATAGTCTCCCCGACGAAACTCTTCAACCAGACTTCTATTTTCACTAAGAGTTAGGAAACTTGTACCGACTGTTCAGGTTATACCGATGGCTCCCATTGGCAAGACCGATCACTTGTTAGACTGATTTGAACACTTCAAGCCTTCTGTACTAAACAACTCATTGACATGATATCTTAGGTGTCTCACCGATTTTCTATTTTAGGAGGATCAGGTCAGTAGGACTGAGGCACATATTTTTAAAAGATCTAAGCTCTAATACCAACTGTTCAACACCCAAAATACTGAGAGGGGGGGTGAATCAGTATTCATTTAAAACAATTAAACATAATCCATCCAATACCAAAATATATTTAATTGCAATGATGAATGAAAATATTAAGACATAAGCAAAATTGCATGACACCTGAACACTAGTATTTTTATGTGAAAAAACCAAAAGGGGAAAAACCATGGTGAGTGTTATCTCACAATATATTATATCTAGATATAGTTTATTACAAAAAGGCTCACTGCCAGGTGGAATAACTATCCATTTAAACTCACTACTCATAGAGAATGAGAAAGAAAAATAGTGGCTAGCTATATAGCCTATTTGAACTAATACAATAACTTATATCATATTCTAGATTAAAATTCCAATGAGGTGTAAAATATTCTTCACATAGATCTGAAATAATACTCAGATCTAATCACAATCTTCTCAACTCTGATTACATTCACATCACACACATGTAGGTAGAATACCATGCATTTCATATGTCTCTTATTACTCACATACAATCTACTCTCTCTATCACACCTCATCATCATCATCATCATCATCCATAACTCTGAAGATAATCTCTTTCATATATCCACATCAAGTGTAGCTTCAATTAGGTTAGCCTAATTATAAGTAACACACAAAATTAAACATGTCATCCTCAAAATCATTTTATCCACGTATCACACCATAATTCAAAATTCTATTCACCATGAGAGAGGTTGAGATGGACCTAATATAGATCCCACATAAGATAAATTTACTTGCTTGTCCTCCTCAAAACATCAAACATGTTAGGTCAGCCCAAAATAAGACCTAAACACAAAACCTTCATTTGTATATACAATTTTCCATATGTGTAACTTCAAAACTTTATCTCCCTTTGAATTCCCACTTAGTCGAAATCTAGTAGCTTATCCCCATCATCGTAGAACAAAATAATTATCCGTGAATAAATGCAAAATCTCCCATACTGATACACTGTACAAGAAATGACTGCAATATACAAGGCTGAATTTTTTCATTTGTATCTTTTAGAATACTTCACAAAATGTCACAAAATCTTGAGGGTAGATGCATATGATGATCTCAAAACTACAATTAGAATCATAGAGTAACATCTAAAATTGCAGTGTGCAGACCCAAAAACTAACACATAGAGCCATAATACTGTTAGAAGAAATACCTAGCCAAATTCCTATATAACCATATTTTTTGGATCAACTTGTTCTGACCAAATGTCTTCAAGAATACTTCCAATCCATTCTAGAATGATCATAAAAATGTTGACATCAATGAAAAAATTGATCATACAATATATGCACCTCATGCTCATGTTTCCAAACAACATCAATAATGACGAACTTCCAACAATCTTCTCCTTACTTCCAGCAATATAATGTTTAAGAGACACACATATACATGTCAATAATTTCATCTACAATTAACTTTATCTACTTTTTTCCCCCAAGATTGGGACACACTATTTTGTATCTAGTTAAATTAGGATATGTTTTCAAACTTAGACTACCTTTATTCTTCTGTCCTATTTTAGATTTTAATTTATTTTAGAAATTTTTACACACACTCAAATTTAGTATTATTTTCTTCTATATTTAGTGAAGATGAGCCTCAGTAGATTCAAAGTATATAAAATAGAATAAATTCCTATTCAAATTATATTCATGAGAATCCTTCTATTAGCTTCTTTCATCACTCTTCAATTACCATAGTGTAGTAGGATAAACTATGCTTGAAAGATTAGCATTTATTTTACTTCATCTAGATAATATTGGTTCAATCATGTGTTCTCATTTTCCTAGCCACCTTATCTACATAACACATAAATCAATAGAATATGATCTACGCAATAGATGTCAACAACATTTTCTTATCAATGACTAAATTGACTAGTGAATCTAGTTCATCTTCCAAGATCAATGGTGCCATCAATATTTGATTAATTTATTATAGTTTCTTTTTATATTTATTTTGTTTAACAACCAAAATACTACGAGGGGGTGAAGTAGTATTATATTAAACCATTTAGTCATAATCCAACCAATTATCAAAATATATTTAACTTCAAAAATGAATGAGTGCATGAAGAAAGTCACTACACAATGTAACACATGAACACTGAGATTTTTACGTGGAAAACCCGAGGAGGGAAAAACCATAGTGAGGATTAACTCATAATATATTATAATTAGTTATAAGATATTGCAGAGCTCACTTCCAAGACTCATTGTCCTATAAAGGCTCACATCCTAGAAATAGATACAAGACAAAAATGGCTATATAACCAAGGATTAAACTAATCTATGATGCACCTTCCTTGTTCTGAATTTAGTTCCATTAAATGTTTTAATACAAAATAATTCTCTTCTTAGTAGTCACTCAACATACAATAATCCTTCCCTATTTCATACATACAAATTCGCAAGTTCACACAATATTAGATCTCACACATACCATAATATATCCACACACTCTATCTCCTTTCCAACTCAAAAATATTTCACATATATATGCTATTATAGTCAAATACATCAATTAGGTTAGCCTAATTAGATGTAGCCCCATTTCAATTGAATACTCCTTGTTGGCCTCATACATGTTTTTCGTGCTCAAAACATGCAAAACTTGAATTAAATTCAGCACAAATCTAAAGTAGATCCCATTAACATTTTCAATACATATTAATCTTCATATCGTAAATTCAAGCATAAGGTCAGCTAAGGATTAGAATCAACCAAAAAATTATCCAATCCATCCAACATCAATCATCTATGTAATTATATAAGCAATTATCATCTAGACTATATATATTGCTAACATCTGTAAAACTTCTCCAAAAATTGCAGTCTAAAACCAAACACTAGCGGAATGTAGACTAGATAAATATTATCATATTGTACTATACAAGCTAGAATACAATTTGCAAAAAAAATAATGAAACCTTTAACATATATGTATTGAGTAGTCTCAAACATATTACAACCACATGAGCCAATCTTAAATCATGAGTGAATTCAGACCAAATTATTAGGAATCAATGAAGACACAACAAAGGTTTCATTCTTCATTCTTTCAACAATCTCCCTCTTTTTCATTGATGGAAACATGTACCAAAAATAAATTTCAAAAAAATAATTTTCAACACTTCAATTAAAAATTTCTCTCCCAAACACAATATCTAAAATTCTCCAAACTTCTCCAATCAAAATTTTAGTAGGTCAGAACATCTAATATTCTCCCCCTTTGACATCAAGGACAAAGTGTGTGCTAATTAGACACACAAACAAACAAGACAACTAAAATGAAATGAATGGCTCCCCCTTAGCGAGTTAACCCTAGAATTACATCCAATCATATGTACATGAAAGAAGAAATTAAAAGCAACAAAAAAATATACAAGGTTAAATATGTTCACTCGGAGGGGGAATCACATTCAAGTTCCTTGAGAATAGCTTCCCAAGAAGATTTCCCTTCATCTGAACTCTTTTTAGCTATGACAATGCACCTTATGCATTGATTCCAATTCTACCAAGCTTTCCTCTCCCCCTTCTAGAGTAGTCAGATAAGGATTTATCTTTTCAAATCTTTCAACTTCAGCAAGAGCACTTGCTATAATTATATGCTTGCACTTTACCAGGTCTCCAAGCTGACGAAATCACCTTATAACATCCTCTTTCTATCTTTACAAGGTGAATTTTTTTTTTTGCAAGTCTAAAATTGTAGTTGAAGAGGCATAGTTTCTATATTTTGTGAGGTCATAGGTTCTAGAGGCATTAGCCAACTATGACTTTATTGTGTGAATTAGGTCTCTAATTCCTTGAGTAGCATTTGACCATCTTATACAATGCAATAATAGTGTCTAAGTCTCATCTTCACATTCCTTCACTTCTTCCAATTGTTTTAAAACTTTTCTATGTGCTATTTCACATTTGTCTTTAATTCCAAGCAATATCTTCCCCAAAATACTTAACTCAAATTCTTTTACATACCACTCCCTTAGACTAGAAGTATATTCTTTGAATGAGAAAACTGAAAAATTCCAATTCTCAACAAGTATTGAAGAATCATCAATGGTGGTACCGGTGGTTACATCCTATAAAAAATTGATGGCATCATTGATTAGCTCAGTCCCCTTCTAATGAGTTTCTATAATTTATTTTCTCCCAAAGGTGAGAAAAATTTCTCCAATCTCCTTTCTCTGAATAGGTACGATTTATTTAGATCAATATAGCCTTGTTGTGATGGGAGCTGAAGCAATTGGGGAGGAATAATTGGTTGAATCCTAATTTTCATTGTCATATTACCCTTGAGAGTGTTCCCAGAGGATTCTCTAGGTGACTTTGTTGGCTTTGTGGTCTTCTGGGATTCTTCTTCATTTCTTTCAACTATAGATTCTTCCTTGTTCTCTTCTTTCTCTTTTTCCTCTTCTTTTCTGGAGGTGTTTTCCTTTTTTCTATCTTTATTTTCATCCTCCTTTTTATCTTTATCATCCATTTCATCATTATTATTTTGATATTTTCCTTCTTCTTCTCCATCTTTGTTTTCATCGCCTTTATTTCTAGTATTCTTATTTTGTTTGTCCTATTGATCTTCAAAATTATTATTGACATTATTTCTATTTTGATCTTCATTATTTTCACTAGTTGTGTTCTCAGTGTCATATGGAGGAGCAAATGTCTCTAGATGGACATGTGTGTCATCAACTGTATTCCCTAGGACGTCCAAATGTGGAGTCTCCTCTGCAAAATAAAAATTTAGCTCTTTTGTAACCACTTTTTGATAAATAGTTAAATTGGATATGGGATGAATATTTTCCTCTTCATCAGTAACATTATATTTACCAAGCTCCTTGACTTGAGTTGTATCTAATGTAAGATTAACAATTATCCCGTAGTGCAGTGCCATGTCTCTCACTGCATCAAAGGTTTCTCGTTTCAACTTTTCTATGTTGTCCTTCTCTCTTGTCATAAGAATGGTAACTCTTTTCTTTATCCTGAATTATTCTGTGTATGCTTCTAGCAAGGTAGCCTTATCATCCTCAAATAACGAGGATCCAATCTTGTTCAAAGAATCTATTTTTATCTTGCCTTATCCTTTGACAACATTTTGTCTTCTTTTCACCAGGTTTTTCCATACAACATTAGATACCTTATCCTTCATGTTGTCAATACTTTTATCTATAATGATCATATACTTAACAAAAAAATGTATAATAGTTTTCTGATTTTATTCATCAACTTCATCATATAATTTGGTAGTGGATTATAATAAGTCATCATGTTCTAACATATTGTTAACCAGGGATTCCAGCTTTATAGGTGATTGGGCTCTTACCAAAGGAGTCTTGGACTTCTCCATCTTAGGCTTTGATGTTCCTTCATCTATTTCATTTTCCTCTCTCTTCTTGTGCATATGAATTTTGAAAGCTTCTTTCTCCTTTTCCATCTCCTCTTCTTTAGATGAATGCACAATATTGACTTTGGCCCTTTTTGATTTAGTAGTAGCCTCTTGTGAGGCACCTTCACCATTGGTGGAAACACTAATTTTTCATTTTATTTTCAACTATGTTTCTTCTTCTAGACCAAGTTCAATTTCTTCTACCACAACATCACTCTAGTTATGATCTTTGGATTCTTTCTATTTTTTCTTCTTTTGGAGGTAGAAGGAGGTGCTACTAGAGATCTAAGTGTTGGGTCCAAATGGTGCAAGTACACCAACTAGAACTGGGTCATTAGGCTCCACCTTCTTCCCTTTAATGGTAGTTGTGGCAGTAGGTTTTGGCTTTGTAGAGTGTAACACCTCGCCACACAACCCTAGAGGAAGTTACAAACAACTACTTAAATGGACTAACTTTTTGTTTGTTTAAGTACAATTAAAAGAAAGTACACTAACTAATGCCAACAACCTTTAAGGTTACGAGATAGAGGTTATATAGAACCTCAACAAAAAAATGTGAATTTAAACCATGCTAATTATTTAATTAAGAAATAACATATACATTACAATTAAGATAATTTACAACAAGCATAAGAGATAACTTTTAATTCCATTATTCATAAATAAACAATATGGTTACAACACTCATTCCTTGAATGAGGCAAGTCTAGAGAATAATATCACAATTAAAAGTTCCACCTCGATATCAAATGAGGGGTAATAAGCCATAAGAATAACTGAAATAACAAGGCTTGAAATGAAACTGGATCATACGAGCTCTCCCATTGGAAGTCTCATCCACATGATCAAGAAGCAAAACCCAATGAAGTAAGGTGCACATTCCACCCAACCAAGTGGAACCCAGAGGTCCACCCCTCGTGCTAGGAGATAGTAACAAGGATTTCTAGCCATGACCATCTACCTTTAGACATAGGCTAACACAACCAAACTGAAATAAATACAACTACATCACTTATCACAATGGTTACAATGCTTCCAAAAATTGCATAATCAATTGCATCACTGATGCGAACTTACTGTTGACTTAGGAGAAGTGTCATCACAATGATACATAGGTTATCCTGGTGAGTCTTCCTAGGCTTCGACCCCCAGCTCGGGTTATCCTGGTAACCTCTAATGAATTTTTTCCCCTCATGTAATCCAATGTGGAATAAATTATCTTTCGTAGAGACAAGATAATGATCTTTCCATTATAGGCCTTCTCGTCTCAACCCAAGTATTAATAAGCCCTTGCATTCCTGAGTGAGGCATAATTATCTTATTAAGTGTTTGATACTATGTGATACTATAATAAGTTAATTAAGTTATCACTGGATTAACTAACTTGCAATGAGTTATCCTGGCACCACTTTGTGTGTCGGCCCTCATTACAAGCCACTCCTCTAAGACGACACGTGGAACAACTCCACAACCCAAGGGTATACAAGTGCGACCTAAGGATATCAAATCCCTATCCATGACATACAGTCAACACATTCCCGTTCGTGATAACTAGGTAATAAACTGGTTAAACGCACTACCCAAGGCAATCCAAAGGTGGGCTAACACATTACAACAACCCACAAAATTGAAAACCCTACTGGAAGACTTGTCATACTCTATAACACAAATTTCCCCAATGATAACATAACTAGTTCATAATCAAGGCGAGCAAGAAGACGTGAATTAAATATACTTTGGATGCACTAAATCCATTTCCTCATTTACATTCAGTAATGTATTGCATTAGATAAACTGAATTAAATATGCCATTTCAATAAGGGAGAAATTAATACTAATCATTTTATTTCCCTATTAGCATTTAAATACATGATAAATTAACCAGTTTATCAAATAAATCAAAATTCATTTTTTAAATAAAATATTGTTTCCTTATTCAATATAACCAATTTAAAATAATTCCCTTGATTTGAGAGAACATAAAATTTAAAATTCAAACTACCCTTCTTTAAAATATTGTTCTAAAAGAAAATAATGATTTAATTAAAACCATCTTGCCTATTTTTATTTCCTCAAATAAATCTAATCCGTGCCCTCAACAACACCATTAAAAAAAAACATATACTCATAAAAAAATTATCTACACATTCCCATTTAAATCAATATAATATAATATCAAATATTATATTAAATTTCCTATTTGTAGATACCCATTTTAATATGTTAATATTATAACATTATAATATTAAGATTATTAAATATCTTTTAATATTATAAAATCATAATATTAAAACTATTAAATGTATTTTAATATTATAAAATTATAATATTAAAATATAATTAAATATTATTATTTTATTTTTATTATTATTATTTTTTAAACACAAGGCACGTGCCTTGGTCTACATGCCAAAGGAAGGGGTGGAAGATGATCTTCTTGATCTTCATGGTTTGGGGGACTCACCAAAAATATCAACTACTTTAGCTTTTATCTTTATTGCAACTTCCCTCAATCTATCAACTTCTTCTTTTGAGAGGTCATGCATTGCAAAGTATTAATCAACGTTTTTGTTTACCCTTTTAGTTATAGCAGGTGTTGAAGTCTCCAAGTATACTGTAATAGATTTCTTCTCATATGTACTATGTCTAGGTAGAGAGGGGTCCTTAGGGTTGCTTAACAATATTTCAATGTATCTCTTAGCCTCTTTCTCATAAATTTCATATCCTAGAGGTTCAATCCATACTTTTTTGGATTCTACCACCTCTATTATCCATTCATCAGTGGAGACAAGAAAGGTTATGCCATTTGCATACTTCTCCACTAAATTGTTTCGAATTATTTATCTCTCAGACATGATCCTTTGGAATATAGTGAAAAATATAGTCAATGCATTAGCCTCTGCATCATAGTATCCAATTTTGTGTAAGTAATAAAAAATTTGGTGTGCAACTGGTTTGCTTCTATCCCATGTAATGTTCTTAGTTCTAGGTAGATCTCTGATAAAGTAGGAAAGAATGCAAAAAACCAATTTTCTATACTTTAAAGAATATTTCTTTATTTTGGTTTGGTGTAGGTTCTCCGAAAGTTTATGCCCAAGTAACTCACATACATCATAATATTTCCCATTTAATACTATCATGTAATGAGCAACATATATTGTAGTTTTAGATACTGAGTTTTCTCTATTTTGGAAATATATTTTGAGAGCAATCATGGTAGATGCATACTTCACCATAGGATTGATGATTTATTTAGTTGTTAGTACTCTCTTATCAAATATGGTACTAGTTAACTGTATAACCACATCATTATTCACAAAATTCAATATAGGTATGGGTCTAGTATCACACGACCCGATCACAACCTTAATTGGATCATTCAAAATTAATCTAGGCATATCTATCCACATGCATTTTTCATACATTTTTCTTGGAGATATCCTCACATACTTTGCATCCAAATCACTACTGAAGTTAGGAAACTAGTTCCAAAATTCTAGTTTCTTTTGTATTATTTTTGCATATTCAAGTTTCACAAAAAAGTCATCTCCAATTAAATATTTAGACCATAAATATTTGAGCACTTGATGATAAAACTCTTCCAATTTTCAACATATATAGATTTTTGTGTCTTCGATGGGCAAGACCTTAACAAGGATCTTTGAAAATGGACCATCGGGGTCATTCTCAAAAAAATTCCATGAAAACCTCTTAAATTTCAATTTAGTCATTTTAGTAGTCTTAACTACAATCGGAGTAGCCATTGCAACCTCAATTATATCTTTAAATTCTTGTGAAATTATTTCAAACATAGAACCATAAAGAACAAATAGTAGTAAGTACCTTTTTCATGCTCAACAAGAACTAGGGTTTGAACCAATTCACTTTAGATCACCTTTAATCACCCCTCAATGTTTTTTTGCTTTCTTTAAAATGTACAAAATTGATTTAAAAATCAACTAGGGATTCCACTTTATACTTTATCAATCTACTCTAAATTTACGTTTAATGCCTCAAATTCCCAGAAGCTAGCAGGCACTTCTTTAAAACACTATAAACCCCTAAAGGGCTCCACAATATCTCAGATTTGCATATTTTCTATTGGAATATTTTCCAAAATCTTAAGCATACCATTCTTCACCATATATCTTCGTTTCATAGCTTGACACCTCATCATTCTAGGGGGTTGTTAGATTTATTTGTTACTGCTCCCCCTAAGCTAGTCATGGGATTAGTTTTCAGAAGGAATATCTACACCAAATATCGATACATATGCATTTGATTCATCCTTTCTTTTAGGTTCCTCATTTTTCTTCCAAATCTTCCCCATTTCCTTCTTGAATTCAGTAGGATCAACTTTATTCATTGGATTAATCCTCTATTCTAGATTAGTCTGCCTTCCATTCTTTCTTCTGAAGAATCTTGAAATATGTCCAGGCTTGTTACAATTGTAGCACATAATTTTTTTCTAGCCAAACCAACTTCTATTCATTCTTGATGTACACTAGTTATCCTTATGTCCAAATACATTGCATCTATAAGAGTATTCATTGGAGGATTGAAGCATTCTAATAGTATTGAATTTATTCATCATCTAGCTTCTACACTCACTAGCTCTACATGTCCAAATTTCTTGCATCCAAAAAAATTTCTGGGAAAGGATCCAACCTTTTGATTCATTCTTCTTCTACATTCTACACCCTTCTTTCCAAATCTATTGCATGAAAAACAAATACCATTGAAATATGGGTACCTTTTGAGCATTTGGTTGTCTGATAGGAGGTCTTCTAGTATCACTTCTTTGATTCTTAAACTGTTTAGCATTTCCTTGAGTCTTCTTTTGATTGTTAACCTTGTTAGGTGTCTAATTTGTCTTTGAACATCGTCCTTCTTCAAGTCCCAAACCATATTTATCTTTAGAAGGTTTCCGAATTGCAATTAGTTCATCAAGTATTGTAGTACTTGTTTTGAATTTTTCCTCATGAGCTCTTGCTTTCTCTACATCAGTTCTTAGGGTTACCACTTCTTGTTCAATATTTGTGCATTCATCAACCTTGCTTTGTATCTTAGCATTCAAAAAATACTCAATTCTTTTATCTCTTCCACCTACATTTTTAGTCCAGTGATGTCTTCATTTACCTTCTTCAACTATTCATTAACTTCTCTATGTCTTTTTTTCAAAAAAAAATTCTCACTTTCAAGTTTGTCAAGATTTGAGTCAAAATCAGATTTAATTTATTATTGATCAAACATGCAATCGTCTTCTTCATATTCAATTGTAGAGACTTATTCCAAAGGAATAAGATACTTTTTACCAACCATGTGTTCGACCTCCAAGATCTTCCTCAAACTGTTAAGCTTTTCAAAAGGAATTAAGCTCTAATACTAATTTATGAACACCCACAGTACTTAGAGGGGGGTTAATTAGTATTCTATTAAACCATTGATTCATATCCAACAAATTATCTAGACATATTTAATTGCAACAATGAATGAGTACATGAAGAAATTCATTAGACAACATAACACATGAACACGTCAAATTTTATGTGGAATGCCTGAGGGAAAATCCATGCTGAGGATTAACTCACAATATATTATAGATGGTTATAAGATATTATAGGGCTCACTACTAGGATTCACTATCCTTAAAAGGCTCATAACTTGGAAATATATACAAGGAAAAAATGGCTACATCGCTAAGGAGTGAACTGATGTATGATGCACCTTCCTTGTGTTGAATTCAATTCAAATAAAGTTCTAAATATAAAATACTACTCTACTTAGTAGTCACTCAACATACAACAATCCTTCATTATTTCACACATACAAATTTATAAGTTCACACAATATCAGATCTCACACATACCTTAATATATCCACACACTTTATCTCCTTTTGAAATAGAAACTATTTCACATATATACCCTATTACATTCACAACATCAATTCGGTTGGCCTAACTAGATATATCCCTATTTCAATTGAAAACTCTTTGTCAAATTCATACATGGAGAAAAACTTCTTCACACTCAAAATGTGCAAAAATTTAATTAAGGTCAGCATGGATCTAAAATAAATCCACTTAACATTCACAATACATTAAAATTCATAGAATTAAACTTGAAGCATAAGGTCAACCAAGGATTAGAAACAACCACAAAATAAGCCAATCCATCCAACATCGATCATACATGTAATCATGTAATAAATTTCCATTTGGAATATGTGTATTATTAACACCTGTAAATCTTCTCCCAAAATTATAGAGTATGAAAACAAACACCAAAGGAATGAAAACTAGATAACTCTTGTCATCTTGTACTAAGAAGCTAAAATACAGTTTGTTGAACTTTTGTCATATGTAACTTTCAGCCAAATTGACCAATTTTTTTGAAATATTGAACATAGATGTATCGAGTAGTCCCAAACAACTTATTGTAACCACATGAGTAAATTTTAAATCGTGAGTGAATCAGGACCAAATTACCGGATTAGGATGACACACAAATTGTTTTACTACATTAGTCAGAATTGTCAACAAACATTGTTGGAATCAATGATAACACAACAAAGGGTTCCTTCTTCATTCTTTCAACATCTTTTATTATGAAAAGATATAGTTCTCCAAGTTCTTTCCTTTAAAATTATGAGGCTATAAATATTTTAGTAAATCTCTTGAAAACCAATGTAAGACTAAATTTTCCGATTGATCTATGAAAAATGAAAAAATGAGGCATCAATGCAAGAGAAAATAAATTTTACACCTTTTCTTATATATTTAATATTTATTTTTTAAATAAAAAATATTATTAATTTAGACTCATTTACCATAATACATAATTATTTTTCTCTACATACAAATTAACTAATATTAAAATGAAATTGATAAGAAGAGGGCTCTTATTATTATTTTATTATTTACTATTTCAAACACTTTTCAAACACAAGTATTCAACTTTTGTAACAAATCTATTTTTATTAGATAATAAAAATATGTAATTATATATAAAAATATATTAAAACCTATATTTCTGGAGACTTTACTTCATGGGATATATTCTTACAAAATTTCACATAATGATAACTTTATTTGATCATGAATAATTTATCTAAATCAACAATTTGTCTAATGAAATTATCCTTCCATGCAGCTTAGAGGGAAGGGGTTGCCACGTAAAAAATTTAAGAGACACACATATAAATGTCAGTAATGTCATCTTCAATGAAATTTATCTACTTTTTCTTCCCCCAAGATTGGGATACAATATTTTGTATATATTCAAAAAGTGAGATTGGCTTTATGCTTCTACCCTATTTTGGATTATTACTTATTGTAGTAATTTTGCACACAATCAAATTTGATATTATTTTTTATACATTTAGTGAATATCCTCATTATCATCAAAGTATATATATAGAATAGTATAAATCCCCTTTAAAATTATATACATGAGAATCCTTATAGTTTCTTCTTTCACTACTCTAGTTATCATAATGTAGTTGGACAACCCATGCTTGAAAGACTAAGATTTTATTCACTTCATCTAGATAATATTGTTTCAATCATGTCTTCACCTTTTATTAGTCACCTTATCTACACAATGCATGGATCAATATGATAGATTTTATTTACCTCAATAGGTGTCAATCACATTTTCTTATCAATGGCCTAATTTAATACTACATCTAGTTCTATTTCTAAACTCTATGGTGGTATCAATATTTAATTACTTTCTTACAATTTATTCTTACATTTTATTATTATGAAAAGACATAGTTATCATGGTGTTTTCCTTTAAAGGTAATAGGTGAAATATTTTACTAAACCACTTGAAAACCAATGTAATACTAGATTTACCCATTGATATATCAAATATGAGTAAATAGGACATCAACACAAGACAAAAAATTTCACACATTTTATTTCATAGTTCTTATGTTATTAGTTAGAAATTAACATTTATAAAATTAGGAATTACTAAGAATATTTGTGAATACATAATAATTCCTTACATTTAAAAATAGAGTGTCCACCACCTACCACCACCTCTAACATAAATGCAATGCTCCTATTATATATCACACATTAGACCACTTTCATGACCTATAATTATTATACCTTCAAAGAAACCTATGATCATGCACATCATTTCATATACTAATAATACCACATGACATAACCCTTACATGGTATTGGAAACCACCAATACATCATATACTTTCTACTAAAAAACTTTTTCAACTTATGTTAGATTGGATGGTGTGTGTTGACCACCAAATATTAGTAGACTGGTATTAAATAAATAGTGTAGATTTGTTTCCCCTTTATTTAGAGCTCTATCTAATCTTTTGAATAGTTATTGAGAATGTGGCCTCCTCATTTCATATATGTTACACCATTAGAATATCTCCAACTTAATAGAACATGTTTCTCAATAAAATTAATATATCAAGTAGAAGATAAAGTGTGTACAAGGTAAAAAAGGGCATCAGTAGTTTACACATTTGTCATTATTATGAGCATTAATATTTATGTAACCAGATGCACAAGGCATGGAGTTCTAAGATAAGGTTAGTGAACAATACATAGATAATGAATGGGATATCTTAGTGAAAATGGAAGATAATGGGTCCTTAATGAGAACACATTCATGATTGATTATCACTATTAAAGAACCTAATCAATTAGAAGATATTAAAAAAATCAATTGTAAAATTAAGTTTTGATAATCTTAATTATTATATTTCCTTTGTCTACACATTATTAATATTTACATTGAATTCAATTTCATCTATGCTTAGAATATCCATATTTATGATATGAATTATATGTAGTATAACTAAAGAGATAAATATTAATAGACCATTGGTAATTCCATGTTATTCTTAGCTGAGGTAGTATTAGAAAAATAGTAAATCAAAGTTTGAGAAATCATAAAAAAATAATTATATATTGAGTGATGATCCAAGCTATTCCAAAGATATACCACATAAGTATAATCTAAAATTTTAATAATGATAGAATCATCATTGATTTAATTATAATAAACACGTATCAATAATTTCACATAAAAATAATTATCCATAAAATTATCATAATTACCATGCAATAATTTATCACTATGAATTGTGCTATCATCAACAATGAATAAGTACCTATCTATCAAGTACCTATCTATCATTTGATAATTAGTAGAATAATCATTAGAAACCTCATCATAAACATGCACACATAAAGTGAGATAGTGTTTCTAGAGAATAATCATGATTTATAGTAAAAGCACACAAAATGCATTAAATATAAAGTGTAATATTGGAGTTTAATCAACATACACTATTAGTACCCTATGCCAAAAATATATCTCTTTTTTTGGAAGATGGTACACCTAGTGTATAATATAAATGTACTAATGTGAAATAAGTATTATTAAGAAATATAATAATATCAAGAGTTGGAGGTAAGATTATATCATTAATATTCATCCTACAAGATGAAACACAAGGTAGATGATTGATACACATGTGCTCATGAATATCCCAATAAATATAATTATGATTAAGCTTATTGGGGTATGTAAAATATAAATAAGAATTAGTCGTATTTAACATGAAATATCATCACAAGTAGGTAGTATGCCACCATCAATAAGTATATCATGAGAAGAAAGTGTTCCAAATATCAAATATTATTAGAATCATGAAAACCACTATCAATCTCCATAGAAGATGAATGCAAAACATGAAAAGTAAAGTAAAATTTTTTTAACACATAAGAAAATGTTATAACCAACTCCTTAAAAGGAAGGGAAAGAAGATAAATAATTATGTAACACTTCCATATTCAATGTTATTCCATAAATATGATAAAAATACTATAAGTAACTTAAGAACAATAAGATCACAAAAATATCAAAGAATATCTAAATTTATCAAAATCCTTTATAACAACATGGACAAAGGTCAAGGATATAAAAACATGACAATTCATAGTTTAAATAATAGGTCTTTATGTAAGCATGTGGGGTTTACAAAAATATGCAATAATAACTTATATATAACCTATAAGTAAGATTTAAATGACATCATCGGTTGATTAGACAATGTAGAGAGTACCTATCCCAAATTATATTTAAAGTATGTAAAAATACAAATCCTAATGTCAAACTACAATGGGTAGGACATGTGCAAAGATAGGAAACAAAAATGATCAAGATATGGATGTATCAATAAATAACAAAAGAAAAAACACAAGTTAGATGAATAAAAAATATAAAAATATAATTATAGATATGAAAAAACTCTTTGTGTTTAAGGTTTGGTATATTCATTTTTTCATTAAAATAATAAAAGGAAATATAAGGATTCATTCCTTTAATTAGTTAAATAAACATAAATAAGTACAAATTAACCAAAGAATTAAATGTGGGGTATAGATGGAATCAAATAGAATGGGCTGGATTAGGTAATATCATACAATAAGAGCAATCATTCCATAAATAACAATTAATAAAGAGATAATGCTCAACCCTATGGAAATTGATGAAGAAAATGAGGTCTATATGACTTAAAATTTGGAGATGTGCTATACAATCATATATATAGATGAGAATTAGAATATTCTTCCCTAGTCTATAATTTATAGTTTGACTTTTTAGTTCAAATTGAGCCTTCAAACTCATTTGATGATTGCGAACCTTCCTCATGATGATATTTCAATTCTATGTTATGAATTCACAGATAAACAAACTTCTAGAGCTAGTGATATTTTACTATGGACGGTTCTATATTAATAGAGATTATTTTTGCAATCTATTGATATCAAAAGCACAAGTCTAGGTTGATAACTCTTTAACTTAGAGCTAAGGATTAAGGGTTGTCCATTCTACCACAGTGACCCATTGCATGATCTTGACTTCATCACTTATAATATCAAAGGGGACCTTACACTTAACAAGACTTGATCCTTAGAAGGTTCATTTAGAACCATTCAATATCATCAACAAACCAGGGGCCCTTTGATGATAGGGCAACAATATTATTTATCACATGGCTAGGGTTTTATTTTCAAGTTGTTGATAATCTAAAATTACCTTAAGAAACATAAAACTTTACACATGCACATGAATGATAGAAAGGTTGCTAAGATTAACATTTGTTAGGATGGTGTGATTGGATTATTTTTATGGTTTCAATATTTAGAAAATAAATAAAAATAGTTGTTCTCTTGTAATCAATTGATGGTAAGCAATGGCGAATGATGAGGACACGATAAAATTGAATGCACTCAATATATTTTTATACATTACAAAAACACACAACCTAGGACACCACTAATTTGTAGACAAAACACACCTATGTACATACAAAAATGCATAAAAACATACATAACATGATGAGACAGCCTAGTGAGGGGCCCGTCGGATAGAGGATAAAAGTGACAAAACTTAAAGACAGGACCAAACATTAGGGAAATGGAAGGTAGGGGTTAATTGAGTTTATAGGTTGGTTTTCCTACCTCCTGTCGACTGATAAATCTAGGTCTTGTGGCTTGCGGAAAAAGTGTCATTTTCAAAGCTTTTTTCTAGGGTAGGAATTAGAGGTAGACTGACACGTGCATTTTTGGTTTGGAGAGAGAAGGGTGAAAAAAAATTGTGTTTCTAGTTTGCATGTTGAAAGGGGAAGGTTGGAGTGCACGTGGAGAGGTTGGAGGAGAAAATTGACCAAATTGAGGTGCATTTTCAATCTGCACACGTGTTGAAATATGAAGTGTGGAGTGCAGGTGGAGGAGTTGGAGGAGAAAATTGACCAAATCTAGGTGAGGGGTGCTAACCAATTGGGTTACAGAGGGTTTTACAACATTATATGGATTGCTTGTTTCTTAACACCTAGGGTTTTCCAACATGAAATTTTACAAAATAGAATGAATGTCTTGAAAATATTTTGTAATTTAGAAACTGTGAATGTATTGAAAGACCCCTTAAAATTTTATAAGGAATTTTATTTTGAGTAAAAATTACATTTAAATTTCGCATGATTGAAAAAAAAAGTGCACAAAATAATTGTAATTTGGGAAACATAATGTGGGGTTTTAGTTATTTGAATCTTCTTGTTTTAATGTAAAGGGTTGTCTCATAGTGGGTCGCTTGCTTCTTAACACATAGGGTTTTTCAAAATGGAATTTTATAAAACAATAAGAATGTCTTGAAAATCACACCTATTTTTGTGTTTAAATTTCACATGATTGAAAAAAGTGCACAAAATATTTTTAATTTGGAAAACACAATGTGGGTTTTAAGTTATTTGAATCTCCTTGTTTAAATATAAAGGGTTGTTTCGCAGTGGGTTGCTTGCTTCTTAACCCTGTATAGTTTTGCAACATGGAATTTCACAAAATAATAAGAAAGTATTGAAAATCACAACTTTCATTTTTGTGTTTAAAATTCCCATGATTGAAAAAGAAAAGTGCACAAAATAATTTTATTTTGGAAAACACATTGTGGGTTTTTAGTTATTTGAATCTCCTTGTTCAAATGTAAAGGGTTGTCTCATAATGGGTTGCTTGCTTCTTAACACCTAGGGTTTTGCAACATGGAATTTTACAAAACAATATGAATGTTGAAAATCACACCTTCAATTGTTGTGTTTAAATTTCGCATGATTGAACAAAAAGTGCACAAAATAATTGTATTTTTGAAAACACAATGTGGGTTTTCAGTTATTTTAATCTCCTTGTTTAAATATAAAGGGTCGTCTCATAGTGGGTTGCTTGCTTCTTAACACGTACAATTTTGCAATGTTGAATTTTACAAAATAGTAAGAATGTCTTGAAAATAAAACCTTCCATTGTTGTGTTTAAAAATCCCATGATTGAAAAAAAAGTGCACAAAATAATTGTATTTTGGAAAACACAATGTGGGCTTTCAGTTATTTGAATCTCCTTGTTTAAATGTAAGGGGTTTTCTCCCAGTGGGTTGCTTTCTTCTTAACACATACGGTTTGGCAAGATGGAATTTTACAAAACAGTATGAATGTCTTCAAAATCACACCTTCCATTGTTGTTTACAAATTTCACATGATTGAAAAAAAAAGTAAATAAGATAATTGTAAGTTGGAAAACACAATGTGGGTTTTTAGTTGTTTGAATCTCCTTGTTTAAATGTAAAGGGTTGTCTCATAATGGGTTGCTTGCTTCTTAAGACATACAATTTTGCAACATGGAATTTTACAAAATAGTATGAATGTCTTGAAAACCAAATCTTCCACAGTTGTGTTTAAATTTCACATGATTGAAAAAAAAGGTGCACAAAATAGCTATAACTAGGAAAACACAATGTGGGTTTTCAGTTATTTGAATCTCTTTGTTTAAATGTAAAGGATTGTCTCATAGTGGGTTGCTTTCTTCTTAACACATATAATTTTGCAACATGGAATTTTACAAAATAGTATGAATGTCTTGAAAATCACACATTCCATTGTTGTGTTTATTTTTTCAACTTCGTGTCTTTTAGATTGTAGTTATCTACCAATAGCATTATTAAACTCCTTTTATTCCAATGATAAACTTTTATTTTAATCTTTTAATTCATTTTCTAAGTGGTTAATTGTAGTGTTTATATTTTTTTATTAGTTTCAGTAGTTCCAACTATTGCTTTTGTATCATCAAGCTGACTAGTCACACATTTTTCCTCATCGCAACTGTTGTTACCTATTATCAACCCCTAGTATTACTTTTCATGAGATTCTACCTTCTATTTCATATCTTTTACTTTAAGATTTGGAACAGTTTCTCCCTCATCAACCCTTATGACATCACCATCCATTTCTTGGATAGTGTTTTGAATATCTTCAATACTTCTATGTAGTTGTGCAACCACTCTTTGCTCAACTTTGAGAGTGTATTTCTAAATAGAGAATGCATATGTTTTCTATTTGATAAGTTATTTACAAAACTTGTCTACCTTTTCAAATTTGGCTTTCATGTCTCCAACCAACTATTTCTCTTTTTCTGCTCTAAGATCTGATTTTTTCTTTTCATTATCATCTATTTTGAATTGTATTTGTTCCATGGAATTCTCAAGTTGAAGAATATTTTACTTCATTTGTTCAACTCCACTTATAGAATCATCTCTCACTTTATTTTCTTGGAAAAATTCATATGCAATACAAAAGTTCTTGAATTTATCCACTTTTGCATTCACATTTAATGCCCTTTTCACATACTGCATAATGCTCCTTCGTCAAGTTGTCAATTGCAGGAACAATCTAGTCAGTCAATAGATTATCTATCTTATTCACTTTGGTCTACTTCTTTTCAAGTGCTTTTAGAGAAGATTTATTTTTTATTGCATACTTTCTACTGCCCGTTGCTTAAGTTCTGCATTACCATATGCCCATTGTGGATACTACACATGCACCTTCCTCAACTTCTCAATAGAACCAAGTCTCTTCAATCAATACACTATCTATCTCATTCACCTTGGTCTACTACTTTTAATTATTTCTACAACATATTCTTTGTCAGTTCATACATTCTAGTACTTGTTGCCTTCAATTTTGCATTAGCATTCACCCATTGCACATACCTCACATGATCCTTCCTCAACTTGTCAAGAGTAGGAAGAATCTGGTGAGTCAATACATTATTTATATTATACACTTTGGTATGCTTATTTTCAAGTTTTTTTTTTATGGATGTTTCCTTATTCATTTAATATATTATAGTACCTATTGCCTCCTAAAGCATTGAGAAGAACTTAGGTTTGTTAACACCTAGTGTTTTCCAACCTAGAATTATAAATAGAAAAAATTATTGTAACGAAAAAATTACAATACAAATGTAAGAAGAGGAACCTTGAAAATTTACCAAAACTATTACTTATAGTATGAGTTACATTTTGATTTCCTCATATCATTAAAATATATGAAAGTAGGAAAACATAGTGGATTGTGAGTTAGTTTGTTGTGCTTCTGAAAAGATAAAGGGTGGAGAATTTGGGGAGGATTTGTAGTCAGGGGATACATAAAACTAACCATATTTAGCTAAGGGGTGACCAACCAATTGGGTTCTTATATATAGCTCGAGTTTTACAACACTATGGGTTGTAGGTTTCTTAACACCTTGTGTTTTTGAACCTCTGATTACACAAACAATATGATTATAATGAAAACTTTTTGTTGTTTACAAAATACAAATTTAATGAAAGGAACATCTTCAAAATATATAACAAGTCTCAAGTAGACTAAAAATTGCATTTCTACTTCCTCAAATCAATAAACTATAGGTAGGATAGAAAACACTGTGGGTTGTGTTTTATATTTTTGCTTGTTGCATGCTGAAGGGTGTAGATTTCAGGGTGTTGAGTTAGTTTTATGTTCACAAATTTTTGACTTCACTAGTTGAAATCTAGTTACAACATCATCTTTCACTTTCTTTGCTTAGACAAATTCATATACAATAACAAACCTCTTGAGCTTATCCACTTCTACATTGCGATTTTCGTATTGCACATATTGCACATGCTCCTTGCTCAACTTCTCAAGAGTGAGAATAATCTATTTAGTTGAAACAATATCTATCTCATTAATTTTTATCTCCTTGTTTTAAAGTTTTTTTAGAGTAGATTTCTTTTCGATTGCATAAATTGTAGAACTTTGTACTTCTAGATTTGATTTGTCTCTTTGCATTTGCACATACTACACATACTTCTTTGTCAATTTCTCAGGATCATAAAGAATCTTGTAAGTCAACATAGTATCTATCTCATTCACTATGGTTTTCAATGCAAGAGAGCTTCGTAATTTATTTCAATTATGGTTTACAATTAAAATTTCTTTTTGAATTCTTCATATATTTTACAAATAAATGTACAAAAATATAATTTTTTAGCTTATATTTATTCACTCCTTTACCGATTAATTATTTTATCAGCAAGTGCAAAGAACATGTTTTTTTCTTTTGACATTGCTACCAAACATAGAAGCGATTACATATTATTATTCACGTTACACTTGGGTATGTATAGGATCATGATGGGACAAAACATGGCGATATGTAAGTGATATGATGACCCATGTGGCTGACGACTTGTTTTTTACCCAAAATTGATGAAACCAAAGGCTTTTTATAGGAGATTCTTAGATTTCCACCAATATAAATTATGCTTTACTTTGAATTTTAAAAATAATTATTATTCATTTTCTATTTCAATTACAACTAAAGTCTTGATTGATAGGCTGATTGAAAAACATCTATAGCTTTCAAATGGTATCACATTTTTTGAATCTAAAACATGTGTCAGATTCTATGTTTCACATACTATAGCATTAAAAAAATAAAATTGAGCTTTATGAAGTTTTGACCAAGTTAAGGTGGTCAGACATACAAGTTTTTATATTTTTTAAAAGTTGTAATCAAAAAATCATAATTAATTATTTACTTGGAAAAAAATTATAAAAAAATATGCATCACATCAAGATATGAGTCCTCTACTGATATCTAAAATATTAAATTTTTTTTTATAATTTTATTGTGGTTAGGGTGGTTAGAGAGACACCTACTTCTTATTTTTTCCTTGAAATTTAAGTACTACTACATTGAAATTTCAAATTTTCACCAAATAGATTTTTTTATTTTTTAAATAAACCTAGTAGTTTAGAAACTACATTCAATTTGCTATAGATTCTATTCTTACATATTTTTAAAACAATATAGATAACTTATTCAAATTTTTACGTCAAGTTGCCTAACTCTGATTTTTATGAATTTCGTTTCCACTTAAGGGCGTGTTTTTTCCATGATGATCTTGAACATACCCACTTATATGCTACATATAAAGTTACAGGTTGGACCTCTCATCGTGTTGTTCAACATGTACCTTTTTAGTTCATGAATTTTTGTATACACTTTTGTTGGTCATGTTAAGTCACCCCAAATGGAAGGCTTGATATAAAAACATGCTTGCTTAGGTAAAATAGGTTTGTACACCCCATATACTATGAGGTCTTAGTTTTTTTTTTCATGCGAGGTTGTGATTTTACTTGCAGTCTTTATGTCCGCTTTGAGGTTCAAGTAGACATTATGTTTTCCAGCCTGCATTTACTGACATCATGGTTGATAGGAAAATGTACACATTTATATACCTTTCCTAATTCACCCCATTACTAATTCATTTATTTTTCAATAGATGTAAAAAATGTTATTCTTTTGGCATTGCTAGTAGCAATGGATGCATATTTTTTTATATACAAGGTTGTCATAAAAGGTTTTGGTTTCCTTTTAACCTTTTGTCTCTATTAACACATACACACGTACCACAACCAATGTATCTTCCTACAATAATACATCTATCGTTGCAAGTGTACAAGTAATTACATACTTTTATGCATATTACACTCATATGACATATACAAAGTTGCAAGCTGAACCACTCATCATGTGGTTCAACCTTCACTTTTTTATTTCATGAATTTCTAGATGTTCTTTTGTTACACATATTAAGTCACTGAAGGATGAGTATCACAACATGCCTCCTCAGGTAAAAGAGGTTTGTACACCCTATATACTTTGAAATCCTAATTATATTTACATGCGGGGTTGCAAATTTACTTGTGGTCTTTATTTCTACTTCAAGGTTCAACTACACATTGTGTTTTCAAACCTACATTGGCTTACATCATTATTGATAGGAAATTTTACACCTTTTTTCCTTTTCTCATTCTCTCCATTATTGATTTATTATTTTATCAATAGATGCAACAAATATGTTATCATTTTGATGTTGCTAGCAGCAATGCATGCACAATTTTTTAGATAAATGGTTATCATAAAAGTTTTTGGTTGCCCTCTAACCTTTCATCTCCATTAACACATACAAACACACAAAAACCAATGTATCTTCCCTAAATAATACATATGTTTCTGCAATTGTAGAATTAATCACATATTGTTATGCACATTATGCTCCTATGCCATATACAAAGTTGCAGATTGAACCACTTATCATGTGGCTCAACCTTCACTTGTTTATTACATGAATTTCTAGATGTTCTTTTTCTTCTCATGTTATGTCATCCCAAAAGGAAGGCTCAATATCACAACATGCCTCCTCAAGTGAAAGAGGTTTGTACACCCCATATACTATGAAATCTTAGTTATATTTGCATGTGAGGTTGTGAATTTACTTTTAGTCTTTATGTCTTCTTGGAGGTTCAACTACATATTTTTTTTTCCATCCTGCATTGGCTTACATCATGGTTGATAGGAAATTTTACACCTTTTTTTATTTCCTCATTCTCTCCACTATCGATTCATGTTTTTGTCAACAGATGCAACAAACATGTTATCATTTTGGTGTTGCTAGCATCAATAGATGAAATTTCTCAAATACAAGGTTTTCATCAAAGATTTTGGTTGCCCTCTAACCTTTCCTCTCCATTAACACATACACACACAACACAACCAGCATATCTTCCCAAAATAATACATTTTTTGCTGCAATTATAGAAGTACTTGCATATTGTTATCCATGTTACACTCCTACGCCACATACAAAGTTATAAGTTGAACCACTCATCATGTGGCTCAACCTTCACTTGTTTAATTCATTTATTTGGTGAGTGAAAGATCATAGGGGTCTAAAAAGTGGCTGACGAATTTTTTTAATCCAAATTTAATGAAACAAAAAGGATTTATTAAGAAAATTTTCAACTTTCCAAAAATATACGATATTCCTTGTTTGGAATTAAATATATATTTATTACTGATTTTATACATACACTCTTACTAAAGTCTTGATTGATAGGGTGAATAAAAAACATTTATAATTCTTAAATGATTTCACATTTTTTTAATATGAAAGATGCAACACATTCTATGCTTCCCATACTATAGGATAAAAAAATAAAAATTGAATTTCGTAAATTTTTGACCAAGTTATGGTGGTTGGAAAAACAAGTTTTAATATTTTTATAAAGTTTTAATAAAAAAATAATAACTAATTATTTACTTGAGAAAAAAATACAAAAAAAAATGCAGCACATTTGGGCACATGTCCTCTACCTATATTTAAAGCTTCAAATAAATATTTTTTTTTCTTTCTTGTACTTAGGTTGGTCAAACATACACCTGCTTTTTATTTTTTCATGAAAATTTAGCACTACTACATTGAAATTTCAAAATTTCACCAAATAAATTTACTTTTTTTTCAAAAAAAAAAAAAGTATCTTATAAACTAGATTCAATTTTAAAAAAATTATGTTATTACATATTTTTCAGATTATGTTAATAGCTTATTCAATTTTTTATGTCAATTTGCCTAACTTTGCTTTTTTGAATTTCATTGCCACTTAAGGGCCTAGTTTGGACTCCCATGATCTTAAACTGATCCAATTTCCAGATGTGCTTGTGTTTCTCATGTTAATTCACCCCAAAGGGGAGGATGAAGATCACAACATGCCTCCTCAAGTAAAAGAGGTTTGTACACCTCATATACTTTGAAATATTCATTATATTTACATGCAAGGTTGAAAATTTACTTGTGGTCTTTATGTCTGCTTGGAGGTTCAACTACACGCTATGTTTTCCAACCTGCATTAGCTTACATCATGGTTGATAGGATATTTTGCACCTTTTCTACCTTTCCTCATTCTCTCCATTACTGATTCATTTTTTTTGTCAACAGATGCAACAAACGTGTTATCATTTTAGCATTGTTGGTAGCAATGGATGCACCTTTTTTACATACAAGGTTGTCATAAAAAGTTTTGGTTTCCCTCTAACCTTTCCTCTCCTTTAACACATACATATGCACCATAACAAATGTATATTCTCAAAATAATATATTTATTGTTCCAATTTTAGAATAAATTACACACTGTTATGCACGTTACACTCCTACGCCACATACAAAGTTGCAAGTTTAACCACTTGTCGTGTGGTTCAACCTTCACTTTTTTATTTCATGAATTGCTAGATGTGATTCCATTGCTGATGTTAAGTCACCCCAAATGAAAGTTTGAATATAAAAACATGCCTCCTCAGGTAAAAGAGGTTTGTACACCCCATATACTCTGAAATATTAGTTATATTTACATGTTAGGTTGTGAATTTACTTGTGATCTTTATGTCCACTTGGAGGTTAAAATACACACTATTTGTTATAACCTACATTCGCTTATATCATGGTTGATAATAAATTTTACACATTTATTCCTTTCATCGTTCTCTCCATTATTGATTCATTATTTTTTCAGCAGATGCAACAAAAATATTATCATTTTGGCATTCTTGGTAGCAACGGATGTACATTTTCTTTTACATAGAAGGTTTTCATAAAAGATTTTGGCTGCTCTCTAACCTTTCCTCTCCATTAACACATACACATGCACAACAACCAATGTATCTTCACAAAATAATACATATGTTGTTGCAATTGTAGAAGTAATTAAATATTTTTATGCATGTTACACTCCTACACCATGTACAAACTTGTAGGTTGGACCACTCATTGTGTTCTTTCTCAAACAACATAAATTTACTCTAAAATGATGGTTGGATTTCACAAAATTCCTCTTCAGGTAAAACAAGTTTGTGTAGCACACCTAAAATGGAGTCATCCTTGAGGGTCCATGTACAATTTTGATTGTGTTGTCATTGTCTATGTCCACTTGTAGTTTGAGATACACACTTCATTTTGCAAGTATGGATGTGTTTGGTGGTGTTTTCATTAATTTTGTCATTGATGTCAACATAGATTTGTGTATTTACCAACTTCTTTTTAGAAAAAAATAGAAATAATGAAAGCAGAATTAAAAGTGTGTTCTAAGTGTACTCCGGTATTATGGTCTGCATTTCTCCTATGTTGATCCTATGCATATGCAAATCTATTGGTGTGTTCATAAGCTTTAAATAATTATTTATACTGAGTTTAAGCTTCTGCTTTGATGGAGAATAGAAGATAGATTCACTGGTGTGTGAACTGGTTTTCTAGAACTATTTGTTTATGGAATGGGAGAAATGTTTTGGCTCCACAATCTTCTAATATTTGGCTTCAGATCTTGCAGATCTGGGAGATGACTCTTTGTGTTATATTTTGTGTTCTGATAAACTTTCTAGTGGTTTCGCGCTTCGGAAGACCTACTCCAAAGCTCTTGTTTTTTACTGGCTGGTCTAGTTGGATTGGTGAAGATTTCTCTAAAAATGAAGTTGTTGTAATGGTTGTGGATGTATATGAGATGTTCTCAGATATGGCGAAATGATTGGTGAAGTGTGTTGAATGATCCATGTGTGATTATCTTGCTGGAGATGCATGTACTTCAAATATCATTGTTTTTTTCATTAGGTTTGGCTGACTTGGTCTCTACACATTACATTTGTCTTTTGCATTGATATGAGAAATCTTGTGCGAGCTTCAAGATGTTATTTGGGTCCTAGATTAAACATTTAATTGGTCCTCTCTCATTCTTATCCACCATGGGAATTTTGAGTAGCCAACCTAGTTTGGATTTGTAAATGAAATTATATAGCCAACCTTAGAGAATGTTCCTAAGGTTGAAGATGGTATAAAGGAAAGTTAAGTTGTAGTGAAATTGATATCCATCCATCCACGAATCAAACAAGTGCGAAAATTAGAGAGTGGAAGAGAAAATTATGGCAACAATACTTTAAGGTGTTAGATTCCTGAAAGAAGTGAGCTGATGGTATCTATAATCTTCTTATCAGGATGTGAATGTTTGGAACCCTAGTGGTGGATCTTCATTTATATTCTTTTATTTTTCTATAGGAAGTGAGCCTCCTTTCTAGACAATGAGTCCTTCTCAAGGAATTGAGCCCTTAATTTGGGTGGTGAGCCTTTGTGTTTGGGCATTGAGCCCTCTGGCAGTGACCCTTTTGTGTTTGGTATTGCATTACTACTATATTGTGTGTTAATCCTCACTGTGGTTTTTCTGTCATTGGGTTCTCCACATAAATATGGTGTCTCTGGTGTTCTCTTTCTTTTATTTGCATTTCATGTTTACACTTAATAACAGATTATAGTTAAGGTGAAAATATTAAGTTCATAAGTAAAGAAATTTGATACAACTGATTCACCCCACTCTTAGTTGTCTTGTGGATTTCAATAATTGGTATCAAATCTCAGGTTCCTTGGTGAAAATCTTAACCACTTGAGGTAGATCAAATGGTGCACAAGTTGCAACTTCCTATGTTTGATGGAGCTGATTACAATGACTGGAAAGAGCAGATGCAAAGTTATTTGATTTCATTTAATTTCAACACATGGAAAGCCGTGGAGAGAAAGTATGTGATACCAACAACTTTTCCTTCCTCTGTTGATGAGGTTGCAGCCTATGAAGAAAATGAAAGATCAAGTTTTTCTATCTTTAGTTCTTTATCTAAAACTAAAATAATAAAAGTGATTTATTTACCTACTACTCATGAAGTGTGGACAAAGTTGAAAGAAATTTATGAAGGGAATGGTAGAGTAAAGTTATCAAGGAAACTAATTTCTAAGAAAAAAATTGAGAACTTGAGAATAAAATATGGAGAAGACATTGCAAGCTATTATTAGAGAGTTGAACTTATACCAAGGGTATGTGCAGGATCATGATGGGCCAAAAAGTGGCGATATTCAAGTGATATGATGGCCCATGTGGCGAATCACATTTTTTTACCCAAAACTAATGAAATGAAAAGGGTTTTTAAAGGAGATTATTAGCTTTCCATCGATATAAATTATTCTTTACTTTGAATTTAATAAATAATTATTATTCATTTTCTATTTGAATTACGACTAAAGTCCTGATTGATAGGCTGATTGAAAAACATCTATAGCTTTCAAACAATATCAAATTTTTTGAATCCAAAACATGTGCCACATTCTATGCTTTGCATGCTAGATAGGATTACAAAGAAAAATGAATTTCATGAATTGTTGACCAAGCTAAGGTGGTCAGACATACGTGTTTTTATATTTTTTAAAAGTTGTAATAAAAAAATCATAATTAATTATTTACTTGGAAAAAAATTACAAAAAAATATGCATCACATCGGGACATGAGCCCTCTACTTATATCTAAGATATTATTAAAAAATATTATCATTTTATTGTGGTTAGGGTGGTCAGACAGACACCTACTTCTTATTTTTTCCTAAAATTTAAGTACCACTGCATTGAAATTTCAAATTTTCACCAAATTGATTTTTTTTCTTGTAAATAAACCTATTAGTTTAGAAAATACATTCAATTTTAAACAAATACTATTCTTACGTATTTTTGAAATAACATAGATGGCTTATTCAAATTTTTACGTCAAGTTGCCTAACTCTGATTTTTTGAATTTTATTGCCACTTAAGGGCCTACTTTTTCCATGATGATCCTACACATACCCCCAACAAAAAACAAAAATCAAGGTGGTACCATGTCAGATGAAGCTATAATTGCAAATATCTTGATGACCTTACCAAACAATTATAGTGACAAAGTATCTGCACTTGAAGAACAGTATGATCCAAAGACATTTACTAAGGAGCATCTATTTGGTAAACTGACTGCATTTGAGATGAGAAAATTAGTTCGAGATAAGGAGAATAAGGAAACAACATTTAAAGCAATGATGTAAGGATTTAAAATTTCAATTAACAATTATAACCCTTAATTTCCAAAATAATTTAATAGAATAAAATTATTATAAAAGTATGTGGAGTATGAGGAATGATTAAATTAATTTCATGACTAAATTCAATGGAATATCATATAGTAATGAATCAAATATATCAAACAAGGTTGTACCTTCATTAGATTTAGTCATGTAGGCTTACACAAGTGTTATCATCATAGAAATACATGTAAATTCAAATACTATAATGTAAATTAAGGAAATAGCAAGATCATAAGTGCATCCACAAGAAATCATAACACAAATATTTTCATGAGTGGAAAACCCTCATAGGGATAAAAAACCACTCACAAAAGTGCCTCACGGGCTTAATGAAATTCCTCACTCGCCGAACCTTATTGGCTACAAAGTTTCAATGGTTACAAGATGCCTCACGAGAAATTATCATACCGTCTCAATTGACATGACCATTCATTACATATTTCTATAACATAAGGATCATATGGAATTTCTTTTACAAGTCACATAAATCTACAAGTAACATTTTCAAATTTCACCAGTGCATCATCCTTGCATATGCAAGTAAGGTAACACAAACAATATCATGAATCTCTCCCAAGTATTTGCAAATAAGATAATTCTACCTCCAACGACCTCTCAAATATCACACAAGGACATTGAAAGCTATATGCCAATCACATAAGGCTTCATGAAAGTAATCCTAGGTCTACTAGAATGCACACATGACTATATAATTATAACAAGAATGTTTACTTCTAAACTCAATTATTCATAGAGGTTTTATCAATAAAGAATAATACTATAAGGAATTTAGAAGGTATAGCTCATGTATGTATGAGATTAATACATATATAAGCTAATTAATATATATGAATATACATTCCTATGCAATATATATCCAATGTTATAAAATGTCACAAACTCCATATTCATAAGAGAAATGCTCACAAGAAATAAATTCTATTGTGGTTTCTATAACTCACTTTGACCCAGTTTAATCCATCCTCTAAAATTTCTATGGATATACTTAATTAAATGCAAATGTGTAACTGCTTAAATTTGTTTTCCAAGGTATCACTAAGTCATTTCCAAGTTAATGGTTCAATCTTAAATAATAGATTTGCATGACATTTATACAAAGAAAAAACATTAGGTAGAGATGTACACATTTTGAAGGAACAAAACTTACCCAATTCATGTAACACGTAAAAAATAAATTTATAAGCGAGTGTGTTCTTGCTTCCAAGGTAGCCAATATTCCATATCTATTAATGGTTTAGTCTAAAACAATGGAGTTATATAATTTTAAAGGAAACATTCACCAATCAAAATTATATATATATTAGGAAGTAAAGTCTACCCATATTCGCATTCATGTATGCATATATATTTATATATTTGCACAATTACTCTTAGGTAAGACAATCCATTACATAAACATATCTACTTAAACAAAAATATTTATTATTGCAAGTCAACTTTCTATATCTATTCTTTTCGAGTTTTCAATCTTCCTCTCACACTTATTGTATTTGTATTTTTTTCTATACATATAAATATAAATATAAATTTACATTTACAGTTGAAGTAACGTACAATTTGTTCTTTTTAAATACAAAGATATATATACATATATTTAATTAAATATGTATATTTACATACTTACAGACACTTCAAGAAATCACACTTTCAACTAAGTAATAAATAAAGCTTTAGCCATGTAGAGATATATTTACTTTAAAAAAAAATGCAATCATATAATTCTTGGCATAATCCATATAAATACATACACAAATATATATATACACTTCAAGAAATCAAACTTTCAGTGAAGTAATGAATATTGCTTCAGACATGTAAAGAAATATTTACTTAAAAAAAATGCAGTCATCTCATTCTCAGCATAATCCATATAAATGCATACACAAATATATATATATACACTTCAAGAAATCACACTTTCAATGAAGTAATAAATACAGCTTCAGACATGTAAAGAAATATTTACCTTAAAAAAATGCAGTCATCTGATTTTCAGCATAATCCATATAAATGCATACACAAATATATATACACACACATTTATATATATATAAGTAATTATCATTCAATTTTTTGAGCATCTGCATAATTGGTAAATAGCAATATATATATATATATATATATACATCTAAATATATTTATATAAAACATATATTCGCACTTAATATATACATACATTATTTGGGTTATAAAACCTCAATCCCTTTAAAATCTGCCTTTCACTTTATTTAAAAGATAAGTGTTATATATGTAAATGTATGTATATATTTACAAAATTAATTGTATGTGTATACATATATTTGAATATATAATAGTATCACAATCTGAGATAGGATTTCACTTAAAGAATCAATAGAAATCTGGCATACTATATACGATATAGGGATTTGCAAAATCGTTATATATATATATATACATACATATATATATATATATATATATATATATATATATATATATATATATATATATATATATAAGAAAAGGAAGGAATGCACAAATTGTACAGCTATGCCAATGACTTTCATACAACAAGCACTCAATATAGTGATTATACACAACAAATTTTGAAAAGAATTAAATCTTTTAATAATACACACAATCTTTCTTGCACTTTGGAAACTAAAAGCAATATAACAGATTTAAAAACCTTGAAAAAAATTGCCTCTAGTTGAAAATTCCCTTCTTTTACTTCTTCTCCCGTTCTTTCTTTCCTTGGAATTTTCTTTCTTGAAGAATCTTCCTCTCCTTCTTTCCTTTTCCCCTGTATTTCTCTTTTTATTTCTACTCTATTTTTTTTAATCTACTGAAATCTAAAACTTCTATTTGGCAGCCATTTTTTAGTTATTTTTGCAAAGCAATTCAAGAAGAATATCAAGCAGTTATTAATTTCATCTTTTTAAACGTTTCACATCCATTCCCTTACCCTAATCTTTAAAATCAAAATAAAATATATTTTCATGCACAATATTTATCTTGATAAATAATAATAAAGAATTCTATTTTAATTGCAACTACGTAATTATTCACAATAAATAGTGAAGAAATGTCATCTTTAAATTGCAATAGTAATATTTACCCTTAATAAGTAATATAAAAATATTATTTACTTGCAAATTAAATATTTTCTCTAAATAAATAATAAAGAAATTTCATTCAATTGGGAATAAAGTAGTCATTCTACATAACCAAGCATTATCATTTATTTGGAATAAATAAAATCTATAATTAAAGTATAATTAATTCCTCTTTGGGTATGTGCAGGATCATCATGGAAAAAATAGGCCCTTAAGTGGCAATAAAAATTCAGAAAATTAGAGTGAGGAAACTTGACGTAAAAATTTGATTAATTTATCTATATTATTTCAAAAATATATAATAATATAATTTGTATAAAATTGAATGTAGTTTCTAAATTAGTAGGTTTGTTTAAAAAAAATTAAAATCTATTTGGTGAAAATTTGAAATTTCAATGTACTACTACTTAAATTTCAAGGAAAATATGAGAAGTAGGTGTTTGTCTGACCACCCTAACCACAATAAAATGATAATATTTGATTACAATATTTTAGATATAAGTAGAGGACTCATGTCCCAATTTGATGCATATTATTTTGTAATTTGTTTCCCAGTAAATAATTAATTATGAATTTTTTATTACGACTTTAAAAAAATATAAAAAATTGTATGTCTGACCACCTTAACTTGGTCAAAACTTCATGAAATTAATTTTTTCTTTTCTTAATCCTATAGTATGTGAAGCATAAAATGTGATACCATTTGAAAGATATAGAATTTTTTCAATCAGCCTATCAATCAAAACTTTAGTCATAATTCAAATAAAAAATGAATAATAATTATTTATTAAATTCAAAGTAAAGAATAATTTATATTGGTGGAAAGTTGAGAATCTCCTTTAAAAACCCTTTTTGTTTCATCAAATTTGGGTAAAAAAAGTCATCAACCACATGGGCCATCATACCACTTAGATATCGCCACTTTTTGGCCCATCATGATCCTGCACATACCCCTTTGTTTCATTGCACTTTTATTTCATTGCTAATTAATTTGATCAAACATTGTAAAATATGAACAATAAAAATAGGGGTCGTGACAAATGAAGATAGAAGATGACTTGGATGATGAAGATTCAAAAGACTTGGAAGTAGATTTCATAAGGAGATTGAAGAAAGGTACTAGTAAATATAAAGGTAAGTTTCCCTTTAAGTGTTTCAGTTGTGGAAATATTAGTCATTATGCATCAATATGTCCTAATAGAGGTACAAAAAAAAGAATAAGGATAATAACGATAATTACAAGGATAAAAAGGATAGGAATATCGAGAAGCTGTATTATGTTAAGGAAGATGCAAGAATTTTTGATGATGAATTTGACCTTGAGGAAGATAAAGATGAATATTTTGCTAGCCTTGGAAAAGAAAGTTGTATCTACTAACCATGAAAGATATGAAAAATAACTTGGTTCAGAGTGTAAGAATGATGAATCAGAAGGTACTTTGGTAACTACTTTTCATGTCAGATTGGATGAAGACTTTTGGGTGATTGACAATGGATGTTCAAATCATATGACTAGAGATAAGAGTAAGTTTACAAAACTTGAGAAGTATGATGGAAGAATAGTTATGTTTGGGGATGATATTGGTGCTAAGATTGTTCGAAAAGGAACAATTAGCTTTGATAGAAAAAATAATACTGATGATGTTTATTATATAAAGGGTTGCCATAATCTCTTAAGTGTTGGACAAATGTGCAACAAAGGTTTTAAGCTTGTGTTTCAGGACAACATGTGTGAGATTAGGAAAGGATCAATAAATATGGTTGCAGCTAGAAGAAGAACTCATGGAAACATCTATTAACTTAAAAGTGGAGATGGTTAGTATTTTGTTTTTTAGATTAATGAGAGTTGGCTTTGGCACCGAAGGATGGGACATACGAATTTTGACAATCTTGTTAGGATCAATTCTAGGGAAGTTGTCAGAGATATTCCTAGAATCATAAAGCCTTCAAATTCAATCTGTAGAAGTTGTCAAATGGGAAAACAAACAAGAAACAATTTTAAAGGAAATGATCAATAATCTACTGGAATGCTAGAATTAATCCATATAGACCTTTATGGTCCTACAAGAACATGAAGCCTAAGTGGTGACAGGTACTTTATGCTCTTGATTGATGATAGTCTAGAATGAAATGGGTTATATTTCTTAGAGAAAAGGCTCAGGCTCTCGATAGATTCAAAGTGTTTAAGGGAAGAGTAGAAAATGAGGAAGACCTTAGAATCAAATGCTTAAGGTCTGATAGAGGTGGAGAATTTACATTTGGTGAGTTTAATGCATTTGTGAAGAACATGATATAAAAAAACTTTACTCTACTCCTAGAATGCCTCAATAGAATGGAGTTGTGGAAAGAAAGAACCAGACTATTCAAGAGGCTGCCAAAACTATGATGAAAGAATCCAATGTTCCATATGTGTACTGGAGAGAAGCAATCCACATTTATGTTTACATTCTTAAAAGAGTTCAAATCATAGGTAACAACACTAAGACCCCTTAATTGCTATGGACCGGTAAGACTCTTACTATAAAATACTTTAAGGTATTTGGATGTACATGTTATATTAGAAGATATGAAGAAAATCTTGGAAAGGTTGATGCTAGATGTGATGAAGAAATTTTCCTTAGATATTCAAATAACAACAAGGCTTATAGATGTTTTAACAAGAGGCTGAGGAAAATAATTGAAAGTACTAATGTAAAGGTTGATGAAGTTATGTATAGACCAGTGGAAATGACTGAAGTTGAACCTGATGATCCAATCTGTGTATAAATACAAGAAGAAGAAAAGGAAGAGAAACAAAAAAGTCATCAGCTAGAAGAAACTTCAAAATCTGCACCAAAGACTCATAAATATGTTTCAACAAATCATTCGGAGGAATAAATAATTGTAGACAAAAGTGATGGAGTGAAGACAAGAAGCAAAGTGGTTGAGGTAAATTTGTGTCTACTTTCTAAGATATAACCTAAGACTGTAAATGAAGCATGTGATGATGAAATTTGGGTTAGAGAAATGAAAGAGGAACTACAATAGATAGAGAAGAATGAGACACGGGAACTAGTCCCTAGACTTACAAACAAGAATGTAATTGGTTCAAAATGGGTATTTAGAAACAAGCTAAATGAAGATAGTGAAGTGGCAAGGAATATAGCAAGACTTGTATGTAAAGGATATTCACAAGTTGACAAAATAGATTTTGAAGAAACTTTTACACCTATAGAAAGAATGAAATTCGTTCAAATGTTCATGGCATTCTCAACTCATAAAGACTTCAAAGTATATTAGATGGATGTCAAATTTGCATTTCTGAATGGAGAATTGGAAGAAGTTTATATGGAGCAACCAGAAGGTTTTCAAATGTCAAACAAATCAGACATGGTTTGTAAACTAAAGAAGGCACTATATAGACTCAAGCAATCTCCCGGAGCTTGGTATGCTAGATTGGATAAATACCTGACAAAGCAAGGATTCAACAAAGGGTCTGTAGACAACAATATTTACTTCAAGGTTGAGAAAGACAAGATTCTGATAGTTGTGGTGTATGTTGGTGACATCATCTTTGGTGGAAATGAAGGTATGTGTAAAAGATTTGTTGAAGAGATGGAAAAATAATTTGAAATGTTTATGATTGGTGAATTGAATTTCTTCCCTAGACTTCAAGTAAATAAAACTGACAGAGGGATATTCATTTCACAATCCAATTATTTTAAGGAATTGTTAAAGATATTTGGAATGAATAACTCTAAACCGGTTTGTAACCCTATAGTAACTGGATGTAAGGTAAGCAAGGATGAAGAATCTGCTAAAGTTGATCAGAGCAGGTACAAATCCATGATTTTTGGACTATTGTATCTTACTGCTACTAGACCACATAGTATGCATGCAGTATTTTTAGTTGCAAGATTTCAACCAAAACCAAAGGAAGCACATGTTATAGCTATGAAGAGGATATTCAGATATCTTAAAGGAGCTCTAGACTATGGACTATGGTATCTGAAGGATAGTGATTTCACACTGAATTCCTACACTGATGCAGACTAGGTTTGTTGTGTAGATGACCAAAAGAGTACAAGTGGTGGTACATTCTTCCTTGGAGGGAGATTAGTTTCATGGTTGAGCAAGAAACATGATTCAATTTCTTTATCCACTACAGAAGATGAGTATATTACAATAACATCATTTTGTGCATACATAGGTACTTTGGATGAAGCAAACTTTGATGGACATAGGTATGGTAAGTTATGAACCTATCTCTATATTTTGCAATAATACAAGTGCTATAAAAATTTCAAAGAACCCAGTGATGCATTCTAGAATAAAGCATATATCTATCAAGTATCACTTTTTGAGGGGGGAGGTATTGAGGAATGAAGTTAGACTTGAATATGTACCTACCAAAAAACAAGCTATAGAGATATTCACTAAGGCCCTTCCTACGAATACTTTTGAGTATCTCAGAGGGAAGTTAGGGGTTACTTCCCCTCCTTCTTTGAACTAAGTGCACATGGAGATGCATCACTCCAATGGATTCACATACTCTCTTTATTCTGAACTGATGATTATGGTCTACTCCTCAGGGGGAGTAGTGAAGTGCATTATTGCGGTTTGTGATGTGGGTTTACTACTTAGGGGGAGTGAACGAAGCTTTATATGTAAAAGATCTCCTTTTTCATTGATGTCAAAGGGGGAGAGAGAATCATGGAAAATTTTTATGTTTGGCAAGTTGTCGCTTCTAAAAATCATGTATGTTGTCTTTGATGGTTTTTCACATCATGTGTTGAAATCAATGACAAAGGGGGAGATTGTTACAAGTATGCATGTGTTTGGTGGTGTTCTCATTAATGTTTTCATTGATATCAACATAGATTTGTGTATTTTCCAACTTCTTTTGAGAAAATTTGAGAAATAATGGAAGGAATATTAAAAGTGTGTTATGAGTGTGCTCTGGTATTATGGTCTAAATTTCTCCTATGTTGATCCTATGCCTATGAGGATCTGTAGTTGTGTTCATAAGATTTAAGGAATCATATCTACTAAGTTTCAGCTTCTGATTTGATGGATAATAGAAGATATATTCACGGATGTGTGAACTGGTTTGCCAAAACTATTTTTTTATGGACTAGGAGAAATGTTTTGGCTCTGCAGTCTTTTGATATTTAGCTTTAGATCATGTGGATCTAGGAGATGACTCTTTATGATAGATTCTTTTGTTTTACTAGTTGTTTTGGTTGGACTGGTGAAGAGTTCTCAAAAAGTGAAGTTGTTTGTAATTGTTGTAGATGTATCTGATATGTTCTTAGAGATGGTAAAATTACTAGTGAAGTGTGTTGAGTGATCCATGTGTGATTATCTTGTTGGAGATGCGTGTACTTCAAAGATCATTAGTGTTTTCATTAGTTTTGTCCGACCTGGTGTCTACATGTTACATTTGGCTTTTGCATCAATTTGAGAAAGCATATGTGAGCTTTAAGATGTTATTTGGGAATGTTGAGTAACCGACCTAGTATGGATTTGTAAATAAAATTGTATAGCTGACCTTGGAGAATGTTCCTGAGGTTGAAGATGGTATAAAATCAAGGTAAGTTGTAGAGAAATTGATATCCATCCGTCCATGAGTCAAACAAGTGAGTAAAGTGTGTGAAAAAGTGTGAAAATAAGAGATTGGAAGAGCAAATTAAGTCAATAGTACTTTAAGGTGTTAGATTCTTAAAATTAGTGAGCTGATTGTATCAACAATCTTTTGATTAGGTAGCGAATTTGTGGAACCCTTGTGGTAGATCTTCATTTAAATTCTTTTATTTTTCTCTAGGTAGTGAGCCTCCTTTTTGGATTGTGAGTCCTTCTCAGGGAAATGAGCCCTTAATCTAGGTAGTGAGCTCTCTAGCAGTGAGCCTTTTGTATCTGGTATTGCATTACTTCTATATTTTGAGTTAATCCTCACTGTGGTTTTTCCTCATTGGGTTTTCCATGTAATTTTTTTTTTCTCTTTCTATTATTTGGATTTCATGTTTACACTCAATAAAAAATTATAGTTAAGGTGAAAATATTAAGTTCATAAGTAAAAAAAAATCATACAACTGATTCACCCACCCTCTCAATTTCCTTGTGTATTTCAACACTTCGATTTCCAACATAAGTTTATTTTATATTTTATGTGTAGCTTGATTTATCCTATCACCTTTAATTTTCCTCAGCTAAAGTTGGCAACCTCCTATTGGTTTCACATTGGTAGCAGCAATGCAAGCGCATTTTATTTATATTCAACGAATAATTTCTTTCTTTTTCTTAACACAATCCAGTCCAATTTTAAATGTTTGTCCAATTTGTACCTTTCTTAAAATGGGAAGAGATGTGAAATGGAAGAAGGAAGATGATTTGGAGGTGCAAGATGTATGTGATGGAGGCTCTTTTTTTTCCTCTTGTGATTTGCATTGGAATCCTATTGCCATCAAGGAGGATGTGGTCCTTGACCTTGTCACAATAATTCCTCATAGCAGAGTTAATGATTTCATTCATAGGGAAATGTTGGTTGAAGGTTTTGACACTTCATTTTTGTGGAAGAAAAAAAAAGAGTATACCATCAAGAGTCCCATCTATGATAAAAATTATGGAAAAATAATTATGTGGCATAGGTTTGTATTTTCCAACATTCATGTGTATGGTCCAATTATATTTTACTCTCTCTTGCTTGAAGATGATGATATGATGCTTTCTTTATACCTATTGGTGTGCATACAATTCTAAAGACCATGGAAATTGGTCTCAACCATAGAAAAGGAAAAGAAGGTTTATAAAAACCCGAGGTTGTCAATGCCACTTCATAGTAAAGGTTATGCATGGTAGACCCGATGTTTCCTACCTTCTATACAAACAAATGTTCCATGTCAATGTCAATGGTGAATTTTTCCATGGCATTGGAAACACAAGCGAAGATAGGTATTCCATGCTCATCGCTAATCTATCTGTAGAATGCAGAAGCTATATTGAAATCCTTTTTCTCATGGATGTGAGTGTTAATGGAACAATGGATAGACACCTCAGTGATCTTATTTTCTATTGAATGATGATTAAGAGAGATGAATTCTTGGTGAAAGGTGCATTCTATTCATGCTTAGAAACACATAATAGTGTGAAAACTATCGTAATATGGAATGGAAATTAGTTTGACAACTTCTTCTACTTTCAATGGCCCCATGGGAATGATACACCTTTAGTTATCGGGGTTTAGACTCCATGGATGCTAGATACGATGGTTCACCACTTGCACAATTCAATCATTTCCATGGAATCCATGTTTTCCACTAAAAAATATGGGGTGAGGTATTAGAAACATTGAAAAATAGTTCTTTATCTTTTTAATGATCTTACTGGCTATAAACTTGAGAATGCTCATGTTGACTTGTTATGTCTACAATACAAATTTTATACTTTTCTCATTTTTGATAAGAAATAGATTGGTGTTCCCATTGCATGGTATTCTCCTCATGAAACAATATTAAGGATATTTCTACATGGCTATTTGAGTTGTATTCTCGTGGAAGAAGAGCCAAACCCCACTAGAGAATCAATGGATATTTTACTGATGATGCCATTACAAAAATGCAAGCCATATATTATGTCCATCTCTTTGTTCATTTGTGTACCTTTATCACTTGCTATATTATTTTCAATGCCACTTTGTAATGAAGATGAGAGCTAAACAATATCATTTGTATTGTCTATTAAATCTATCTTTCGATGTGTTCTTCTATGAATTTGGCACATTAAAAGGGCTTGGCTAAAGAACACACATAATTAGGAAACCAAGGAAAGGGAAAGGGAAATGGAAATCTTCCATAGACTTGGAATGATCATGATGGTGATTAGTAATAGTGAAGACAACATCACTAAACTATTGAACTATTTATTTGAGGGGTTCAATGATCAGCCCTGACTTTTAGAATACTTCAAGAAGACTTGGTGCAGAGGAGATGATTGAATTGGTGAGTTGAAAATTTATGTCACTTGGTTCCAATTGCACCATTCACATTCTTTGACATTACCTCTACTACATTGTGGTTTACTTGAATATTTACTTTTTTTGTAGCCATGTGGGTGAAAAATTGTATAATATTCCCACATGCCAACCATGATACAAATGTATCCATTGAGTTGTACCATTGCACACTCAAAACTCAATACTTGTGTGATTGTCAAAAAAATGCACAAGGAGAATGGACTATTTTTATTGCACACTTGTGTATAAAATGGAACCATTCTTTAGGAAAAATGAAAAGTTACAATATTATGTTTTTTTTTTAAACTATAAGTTTCTAAATACTCAATCTAGTTTGGAGCGGGCAAAGGCAATTATGGATGATGATTGTGTTCTAGATGAAGCACATCCTAGATGGCACTAGTTGAAAAGTCAAAGTAGGTGTGATCACTACCTCATTTGGAAATTTTTTGAACATATTTTTGTTTGTGAGTTCCCTTGGAGTTTACAAGGGAAGACTTGCAAACATGTCCCTAAGGTTTGTAAATAGATTAAAATATCATTTACCACTGAAGAGGTGGTCCAGAGTAAGTGAATTTCAATTTGAAGTGTGTTACTTTATGGGAGACAATTGTGTTTTTCATTTTCTACTACCTAATAAAAGTATCTTGTGTGTGGTCATTTAGATGAGGTAGGTCAACCAATTGATAGAGGGACATATTTTAATGAGACATTGTCATAGGAGGGGCATCCAAGAAAACAGTCGTAATCTTCTCACCCCTACACAAGCTCATTTTTTCAGTCATGAATATGATGAACATTTGCAAAAAATGTATATTTGGAATGACAGAAATGAAATATTTAATTAATTTATTCATGCACTGCCCAAGTGTCTAAAAAAGTACAATCATGTATTCAAAGAAGTTATAATATACAATTTTGACATTAGACATTCATGTCTCCACCCAACTCATTTTGGTTTTTTTCACTTTTTCTTTTCAAGTGCTTGTACAATAGATTCCATTTCGATTTCATGCATTCTAGTACCTATTGCTCTGGTTATGCATTTTGATGTTCCCATTGCACATACTACATGTGGTCCTTCCTCAACTACTGAAGAGCAAGATGAATCTGTTTAGTCAAAACATTATCTATCTCTTTCAATTTGGTCAATTATTTTCAAGTTTTTTCATAGCAGATTCCTTTTTCATTTCAAGTATTCTAGTACATGTTTCTCCACTTGTGTGTTCCCATATTTCCACTGCACAAAATAATGCTCACATTAGTAGAAGTGTTAGAAAACACATTGTCTCATGTTAGTTAGTTCATTTTGAATTTTTTTTGTTTCATTACGACCAAGAATGTAATGAAGTCCACTTTCAAAATGTTTTGGTATAGTCAAAATTGCATTTCATTTCCGTCATCTAATTGGAACAAATAAAATTCTCACATTTTTTGTTGTTGAAAAATAAAAATTCCACATGTCTGTTAGTTCATTATGAATTTTTTTCGGTTTTTACGACCAAGAATGTAATCATTTCCATTTTCAATTTTTTGAACAACTATTCAATACAATAAAAAACTGCATTTCACATTCTCCATCAGATTGGAACAAATACAATTCTCATGGTGTTTGCAGTTCTAGAAAACAAACCGTCCCATGTTAGTTAGTTCGTTATGAAAATTTTTGTTTTGTTACGACTGAGAACATAATGAAAACCACTTTCTATTTTTTAAACAACTCTTTGCTATAGTGAAAATGACATTTCGTGTTCTTCAATTGATTGGAATATATAAATTTCTCACATTATTTCCACTATTGGATAACACATTGTCCCATGTTAGTTAGTTCGTTATGAAAAGTTTTGTTTTGATATGACCAAGAATGTAATCAAGCCCAATTTCAATTTTTTGAACAAATCTTTGCTAGAATCCAAATGTCATTTCACTTTCTTCATCTTATTGGAATAAATAAAATGCTCACATTATTTGCCATGTTGGAAAACACACTATCCCTTGTCAGCTATTTCCTCATGAATTTTTTATGTTTTGTATAGTCCAAGAATGTAATGAAGTCAACATTGAGAGTTTCTTTCTAATTAGTGAATGCAGTTGTGTCTTCATTACATACAGTTGTTCCCAAAATGTGTTCACATATTCCTTCTTCAATACTATAGCTTTGCAACAAATTTTTGGTTAGCATTGAGAGTTTATTTCTAATTAGAGAATGCAGTTGTATCTTCTAAAAAAATTGTATTTTCTTTCATTTTAGGCATTTTAGTACCTATTGCTCCAACTGTGCATTGCCATTTTCCCATTACACATACTTCACACACTCCTTCCTTAAGTTCTGAAGAAAAATTAGAATCTCTTCAATAAAAACATTAGCTATCTCTTTCACTTTGGTCATTTCTTTTCAAGTGTTTTCATAGAAGATTTCTTTTTCATTCTAGGAATTGTAGTACATGTTGCTGCACTTTTGTGTTGTGATTTTTCCATTGCACAAAAAAAATGCAATCATTATTTGTAGTGTTGGAAAACACAGTCTCCCATAATGTCACATTATTTTCACATGCACAAAATTTCAATACCATTATGTAGCTTTGCAACTGCTTTTTGGTAAGAATTGAGAGTATCTTTCTAATTAGAGAATGTAATTGTACCTTAAAAAAAATTGTTTATCTTTCATTTTAGGAATTCTAGTTCCTAGTGCTCTAGTTGTGCATTACCATTTGTCCATAGCACATACTGCACATGGTCCTTCCTTAATTTTTGAAGAACAAGTAGAATCTCTTCAGTCAAAACAATATCTTTCTCCTTCACTTTGGTCACTTCTTTTTGAGTTTTTTCATAGTAGATTCCTTTTTCATTCTAGGAATTTTAGTACATTCTGGTCCACTTGTGTGTTGCCATTTGTCCATTGCATAAAAAAAATGCTCACATTATTTGTAGTGTTGGAAAACACACTATCCCATATTGTCACATTATTGGCATGTATTGCGCATGCATGCAATTTTAATACTATTATGTAGCTTTGCAACCACTTTTTGGTCAGCAATGAGAGTGTCTTTCTAATTAGAGAATGTAGTTGTATATTCTGAAAAAGTTGTTTTCTCTTTCATTTTAGGAATTTTAGTACCTACTGCTACTCCACTTGTGCATTTCCATTTTCCAATTGCACATACTGCACACATTCCTTCCTCAAGTTATGAAGAATAGGTAGAATCTCTTTAGTCAAAACATTATTTATCTCTTTCACTTTGGTCACTTATTTTTGAGTGTTTTCATAGCAGATTCCTTTTTCATTCTAGGAATTGTAGTACTTGTTGCTCCATTTGTGTGTTGCCATTTTTCCTTTGCATAAAAAAAATGCTCACATTATTTGCAGTGTTGAAAAAAACACTTTCCCACATTAACACATTATTTGCATATATTTCACATGCATGATATTTCAATACTATTATGTAGCTTTACAGTCACTTTTTGGTCAGCATTAAGAGTGTCTTTCTAATTAGAGAATGCAGTTGTATCTTTTGCAAAAGTTGTTTTCTCCTTCATTTTAGGCATTTTAGTACCCACTGCTCTAGTTGCACATTTCCATTCGCCCATTGTACATACTACACACACTCCTTCCTCAAGTTCCAAAGAATAGGTAGATTCTCTTTAGTCAAAACATTATATCTATATCTTTCACTTTGGTCACTTCATTTCGAGCGTTTTCATTGCATATTCCTTTTACATTTCAATATTTGTAGTACATGTTGCTCCAATTGTGTGTTGCCATTGTTCCATTGCACATACTACACAAGCACCTTCTTCAATATTGCTATGTAGCTTTGCAACCACTTTTTTGGTTAGCGTTGAGAGTGAAAGATAATAATTTATTTGATGTTGGTATAGAAGATGTCATGCAATGTAGATGCATGGGTTTCTAGTTGGTTGACCAACTACCATCCATATCTTCCATGTAATATCCTCACTCGAATGGAGGAATTGAGTCTCCCGTATAGGTTGTGGTAAAATATGTTAAGGAGAACTGACACAAAAGGTCCAAACCATAATGAAGTCAAATATCATAATTATGCTCATTTCATTAACTATGTCTTTGGTGTATGGGAAAAAATGAGCATGGATGTTTAATTTTAAAATCTACAAATAGAGATTGTAAATTTGTGTGATTGGACAATGGGTCTTTACCAAGATATTCAAGATGACTTCCTAGATGGATGCATTTCAAAGGTGTTCATTAAACCAATAGTAATCATCTACAAGCACAATCTTCTGAACAAGATGAACATGAGATTTATGAGATTACTTAAGGGGGAATCTCGAATTATATATCACATGGCTCCTATGGATGAATGGTTGCTTGTTGTGTTCAAATTTGACTACACTATTATTTCAAATAAAAAAATAGGGTTTTCATCAAAATGAATTGATCAATATGATGAAGCACTAATTTTTATAATAAAACATACAATTCTGAGAGAAAAATGCCAAAAAATAATAAAAAACTAACCCTAATTGTTATGGAAACTATGAGGGGAGTTTTTAAACCTCAAAGTGATGTGTACCTTACTACAAGATGCATGTTTTTAGGTCACAAAGGACTCATTCGCCTTTAGTGGTGAATGGGTCCCTTTAGAGTTTTTAAAACTGAGATCTCGATTATTTTCCTTCATATTTGCACTCTCAGATTCCCGATTGTCAGCTCCTAAAAACTTTAAGTAGATTTTGTAGCTTCAATTTCGTCTTCTTACACTCTGAAGGTCAACTTTGCAACTTTGCCACTTTGACAATTTTACTCTAAACTTCTTCTCCACTTGATCTTCAACCTATAAATCTGCAAACATACACTAAAGAGAAGTAAAACTTGTTAATTGTTTGTGAATAGGGGTCTTCCTAAGTCAAACCCCATTTAGGTAATTAAAACAAATAATTAAATAATGAATTAAGGACATGGAACATGAAACTTGAAATGATGTTGATACCTTGGAGGATGTCTTGGAATGTAAATCTGCAATCTAATATGTAGTGGCCATGAAGAATGTAGATCTTGATCTTGAATGAGATGTATCACAATGCTTGCAAGTAGATCTTCAATGCTACATCAACTATTTTATCTCAACAACATACATAGATGGACTATGTCTTAGACATGATGAAATGATCTTGAATCGCTGCAATGAAACCTTGATAATCTACCTTGAAATGCCTTTGAATTGGTCTTGTAGACTCTTGTGAACTCAAAATTTCTATAATTCATGAATGATTGGAAGTCTAGGATGAAACTATGTAAATTAACCCTTTATTTATATCAAATCTAGAGATTAACCCCAAAATTCAAACAATTCAAATTGACACTAGATTTGGAAATGAATATTATTAAAATCACACCAGAAATAAATTCAAAAAGGGGGTCCTTATTGAGGGAGAACCCATTCACCACCTAGGGTGAATGGGTCCTTGCACAAGTTTCCAAGAGCTTACCTTTGAGGGGTGAAATAACATCAAAAATCAATGTCAAATGTGAAAATAAAGGGGGGTCCTATAGAGGGAGGAACCATTCGCCACTTAGGGAAAATGGGTCCTAGCACCATTTTATAGGACCTCAAATTTGCCAAATTAAATGTTTTATAATTTGAATACTAGGTTCGAGATGGATCCTTCGGAAGGTGTCATAAACAAGGCTTAAATTTGATTTAAAAGGGGATAATTAACTCTAATTAACCATAATTAATTAAGAAGACCCTAGATAAATGTGGAAGTGTGTTACACCACTTTAAAACACCTTAAATAAGGTACATTTTATTAAAAAAGGGCCCCAATATTAATGTGAATGTGTACAACACATTAAAACATTAAACCTAGGTAACAAAAAGGTTAATTAAATGACAATTATTCTAAATCAAGTAAGGAAGAGGGGTAATTTTCTTGTTACTACAACTGTCATGTTTGAGGTCCATTGTGTGAGACCATCATTCAGGCTGATACATGCAAATTACGGGATTGCTACGTTGTATGTCATGAATTCTACCTTGACAATTAGAGTGTACAAGTCCTTCCTAATATAGAGAGTACAAAAATTATACTTGTTCATTAATTTTTGATGTAGTTACCAATTTTTACAAACTATTTGGTTATTATAAACAAAATTTGTGACATTTTTAGTAAGAAATGTTTGTAAACTTTTCAGGCGTTTTTTTTATATGATTGTATCCAATATCAATAAACATTTGATGTCATTAGCTATTGCCTCACACTCATTAATATAGTTAATACAATATTGTTTCAAAATTTTATGGATAGTTCATACATAACACATTTTGGTTACCATAAGCAATGTGATTTTTTGTTTTTTGTATTGATTAGTTATCTATTACATATTATCGTATTTCCTTTTGTTTGGTATGAATTGATAACCCCATGAAATAGGCATCACTCCATGAATAAAATGATTTTCCATGCACCACCATTTTTTTAACAATCAGGGATAATACTGTTGGATGTTGTGGTTGCATTTCTAATATGTGGTTGCCATTGATGTCAACACTATTAGCATTGATGATGCTTAAGTTTGTATATGTCGAAGATATTGAGAAAATTGTAAAAAAAAATATATTGCAGGCAATGGAGCCAAGAAGGTTAGAATGTTGGAAATTTCTTTACATTGAAGATCTGAAGGCATGCATCAAAGGGTTTGTTTTCAAGGCTATCTAGTCTAGTGTCCAAAAGTTTTAGCAGTTCGCATCAAGATTTGTGGAAGTTATGAAGATCTATGTTCCTACAGTTATTTAGTTTCTATAGATGGTGTTCTTGGATGTAGAGGATGAAATTATGGTAATTTTAGTTGTTGCGCATGTACCTGTGATGTTCATGGATGAGTCTAGATCATGCTCCATCCTTTTTGTACGTCCACATTAAACAGAGTGTTCGTGATTGAATATTTTTCTTTGTATTCTTGAAGTTTTCATGTTCTTGGCCAACATGATGGTGGTAGCATGTTGTGGATATTTATGGATTAATATTTTATTGTTTGGCATGTTCTAAGGTGTTTTTTTGGGTCATCACTATGTTGTGACCAACTTGTATTGGTGTGCATTAAGATTTATTCATGTATTGAGGTCGACAATTGTAATTCAATATTTATTTGTGGCCAACATAGTAGTTGATGTAAATCTGTGTGGCGGATATATAAGAGTGATTGTTTACTCATTTTGAAGTGTGCTTAGGGTATGCTTGGTGTGTGCAAGTAATGTGCATGTGTGAATAATTGTTAGATAATTCAAGAGAAGAGTAGAGTGTGGAAGAGTGTGTAGACGTTTTTGTGTGCCTAACCAAAACTGTAATTAGGCTTTTGTAGAAGTTATTACTTCAGTTCAAACTCATCAAATGGACTTAATCTAATTATTGTATGTAAGGTAGTGAGCCTTCCTCTGAGTAGTGTGCTCTAGGCAGTCTGCCTGAATGCAAGTGCATTCCCTTTTCATTCTTCATTATACTTCTAACAAGTTATAATCTTGTGGAATAACATCCACCATGGTTTTTCCCCTAACAAGGTTTCCATGTATAAAATCTTGGTGTTCATGTGTCTCTAATGTGTTATTGATTTATACTTGTACTGTTAATTATCAGATCAAGGATTAAAGGTTGTTTAATGTTGAATAAATTTGATTTTGGTAACAAATGATTCACCTCCCCTCTCAGTTTTCTATCCTTGTATTGCCAACAATTGGTATCAGAGCTAGTTCCTCTAAAGAATCCTAACAACTTGAGGTGATCCAAGATGGAATCATACAAGAAGGATAGTCCTAGATTCGATGGTACAAACTACTCTTTATGGAAATTAAGAATGGAGTGTCATTTGAAGTGCATTGGAGAACCCTTTTGGAAGATTACACATAGTGCATATACTATTTCTCAGAATGGTCCATCCTTTGAAGATGAGATCAAGAAAGAAAAAGATAATACCAGGGCTATTGAAGCATTGTTGAGTTATTTGACAGATTCAAAGATGAAAAATTTGTTAGGATTGAAGACTGCATACCAAATCTAGAAAAAGTTGGAAACACTATATGAAGGAGATAGACTACTAAAAAGTGTTAAGCTACAAAGTCTAAAAGGAAAGTGGGAAGACATGAAGATGAGTGAAGATGCAAATATCCTCTCTTTTTCTCAAAAGATAAAAGAATTGGTGATGAGCATTAGATGTGCCTATGGAACCTTGGATGAAGAAGAAATTATGGCCAAGATAATTAGATATGTGCCTCCCTCCTACAAAATAAGAGCTCATTCTATTGATGAAATCATGACAGTGACAAATATAATAAGATACATATGCTGATTGGAAAAAATATTTCCTTTGAGTTAAGTGAATTTGGTGAATCTTCTCCTAAGACCGAATCTGCATTCAAAGATTCTGTATTCAGAAAAAGCTGGCATAGATACAATCTAGGAGAGAGTTCCAAAAGGACATTCAAATATGAAGATGATATGAAAAATATTGAAGATGAAGAAAGAGAACTAGAAGAACTTGAAGCATTGATTGTGAAAAGAGAATCTAGAGGTCATGGTAAGTACAAAGGAAAGTTACCTATCAAATGTTTTTCTTCCAATAAAATAGGCCATTTTACATCTATAAGTGGTGAATAAGTGAATAAGATCAAAACACTTCTTAATAAGACATTATATCAAAGATAACTCAAATTGAACTAAATCAAAGCAGTAATCAATTGAAAGCGTCATATTGCTCTCTATCCTCAAAGATTTATTAAATCTAAATTGCTCTCAGATTATTGAAGCAAATAAGATTGTTAAAATGAATATTTGAAGAACGAGATAATGATAATGCAATGCTAAATGATAAATCAATTAAACTAGCATGATGTTGATGTGAAATAGATAATTGCAGCTACAGGAGGTAGCCATGGTTGAAAGCTTGGTTGCTTGATGCTTGAAGTCTGGATTCCTGCAGAGTAAGAGTGCAAAAGCTTGATTATCTAGATCTTTTTCTTGGTTCAATGAGGCTTTATTTATAGACTTCCTGGCTGTAGAAATGCACAGGGAAAGCTTTGAGAGGCTTGGATTCAATCTAGAGAATTGAATGGTGAGAGATGGAGGAGATTGAGAGAAAGATGGAGATTGTCTCTATCCATGAAAACACCAGGCAAGAGAAGAGGAAGAATTGATGGAGGAGGATTGAGAGATCAAATTCCAAATTTGTCTCCAATTTGTCTCCAAAACTTCCCGTGAAGTTTCAATCAATTAATTGTGACATATTTTAGACATAGGAAATCTAATTCATTTTTGAGGAAATGTAGATTGGAATATTCCTTATGCTCTAATTCAAATATTTTTGACTTATTTAAATTAGGAAAAGGGAGATAAATAATTTAATAAAACGAACTATAGGATAGTTGTTTATTAAATTAATCAGAAGAATGTGGCAATTAATAAATAAAGTGTTTTGATCTTTATTTAATTAATTCGAGATCGATGTGATAGAATAAAATAGGGATGTGATAATTAAATTGAACAAAGTAATTAATTTTGTTTATTTAATTAAGATGAATATTAAATGTGAACTATATAAATAAATATTTCTATTTATTCAAACAGTAGAAGAAATTAGGATAATTAATCAAATAATTTGTATTTAATTAATAGGAATTCTCTAGACCAATTTTAGGTGTATACATTTTTCCCCTCTTCGAAGTGATGTGTTTATGCATTGCTACGAAGAAATATTTTGCTGCTACTGCCAGGATCGATGATTTCAAAAAAATAATTCTGTATGCCCTAGACATGCCCCATACATTGATGTTCAGATAATTGATGGTAATATGCTCCTTCGGGAGATAAATTAATGATTTGATGATTTTTTGGGAATTTTTCAAAAATTTGATGATTTTTCAATGTTTTGATGATGTTTTGATAATAAAATAATTTATCTCCCTACAAAATGATGAAGAAATAGAGCCCTCAGATGAGTTTTAATTAATTTCATGGATAAAATCAATCAAAATTTTAATAAAATCCCTCAATAATACCTTTCAAAAATTATAAATAGTGTAAAAGGTCATTTTGAAAGTCATATTTTCTTTTTGATTTTAAAATTCATAGTGATAAAGACTATTCTGGCAGCTGGAGCGAGATGCCTATCCCCTACCACACTCACCAATTCAAGTGCATTCGATGTCATCGACGGCCACCTGCGTATGGACCTCTGGTATGTACCCCTCAACCTCCTCGTGGTTCCTGATTTTCTTTTTTTGTGCTTTTTAGACTCTAGGCATGTCTAGGTTTGTTTCAGCGCTTTCATTCTGATGTAGCACTTCTAGTAGGTAGTCTAGCACTTGCATTAAAATCTTTAGCGCTTCCAGTCGGTAAAGTAGCACTTTAAGTGATTTAGCGCTTAGGTGTCAAAATTTAGTGCTTTGAAGCCGGATTTTAGTGCTTTGAGAATTTCAACATTTTGAGTTGGTGGATTAGTGCTTTCAAGGTCTGTTCTAGCACTTCTGGTAAAGCGGTGCTTTGACGGCCTATTTCAGCACTTTGATGTAGAAAAGTAGTGCTTCGGGACTTTTAGCACTTCAGATACTTATTTTAGCGCTTTGGAGTGCTGAAATAGTGCTTTCATAGTTTTAGCACTTTGGGTCCCTGATTTAGCACTTTTAGCTGATAAAGTAGAGCTTTTGGGATTTAGCGCTCTGGAAGCCTGTTTTAGCGCTTCCGGTCATAATTGAAGATTTTGACTTATTGAACCTTGATTTCATCAATTTTGATCATGTCCATTCTTCTAATTGGTATGATTGAGAATCTAAATTCCTGATGATGGATTTGGATTGATCTAAATAAGACTAACTCTCATGATAGGTGAGAAGAAATCCTATTTTTTTGATGATCCTCATGATAGGCAAGGAAATGATTCAAATATTTGATAAATCTCATGATAGGCGAGATCTAGATAATGTTTGATGAACCTCATGATAGGTGAGGTTTGATTCAGTATTTGATAAATCTCATGATAGGCAAGATCTAGATAAAGTTTGGATGAACCTCATGATAGGTGAGGTATGATGTTCACCTATGAATTTTGATCAAAAATTCATACCAAAGATTTTGAAATAGACTTGATAGTAGAATGACATTTGATTCTTGACATAGTTCACTGATTGTAGATTTTTCATTATGATGATAGGAGGATCTGGGTACTCTCTAGATATGAGAGAGGTTTCCATAGACTACAGACTTAATTCCTCATCTAACACCAGATGAGCTTTACGTGATAGGCCATTGTGGCCTTACGAGCTTACTTGATATGCCCTAGATTAGGATTAATCAAGGTTTGTTGACCGCATTGGCTGAGAGGTGGCATAGTGACCACAACACCTTTCACCTACCCACCAGTGAGATGACAGTCACACCAGAGGATGTGTGGTGTATATTGTGCATTCCATTCATGGGGGAGATTGTTACTTACGATTCTTATGGGACCAGTAGCAAAGATGCTATCTACAGAGTCTTTTAGGATCAAGACATAAAGGGTCTGAGCATTCGATGGTGAAGGATCACAAATTCTTATGTGACACTACCAGCAGTGCTAGTTGGATTCATTGGAGGTTTCTTTTGCCCTAATCGTAGGTCAAAGGGATTCCTTGTTGGCTAGGGATAGACTCTCGAGAGCATGATGGTACATGGTACCAGATATGCATGGGGGATGTGCATGCTAGCACATCTGTATCATGATTTACACTTAGTTGTGTACCTAGGTGCACGTAGTTTATCCGCAGGGATGACCCTACTACAAGTTTGGGCTTGGGAGCATTTCGCTATTTGTTGGCCATTCCCAGTTACAGACAGACCAGTTGACAGACCTTATGTTTTCAGATATAGCGGTCGGTTCACACAGGCCCGGATGGGCAAGTTAGAGCATTGGAGATGAGTTTTTGATGACACTAACAGTTATCTAGCATCCTTACCTTGACTGTGAGGAGTGGGATGAGGATGGTGTCATATTGGGATTTCTTTACGATTCTATGTACCTCGTCAGTCACACACCATTTGTACTTGAGAGATTCTTGCTCTGTCGGGTATACAGATAGTATGGCATTGTTTAGTGCATGACATAGGGAGTAGCCCATTATGCATGACGATGTATGGATATTCTAGATTGGGGTCCCACACTATCCTATGACGTCATTGTAGAGGGATATAGGACATTACAACCATTTCCTTGGGACATGCAGAGAGATATCTCTGAGGCAGCTGTCACAAAGGATTACGTAGCATTTCTGGCTTTGGTCCCCCATCCTCTCATTACTATCCCTAATGAGCTGACACCTTTACCTATAGAGGAGGATGTGGGAGAGGTTTCTGCAGATAGTAGGGGTGGAGATGATTCTTCATCCAGCAGTGGTTCAGAGAGCAGTGGAAGTTCGAGTAGCAGTAGTGATGATAGTGACGGCGGTAGTGGAAGAGGCAGAGTGGTAGGGCTAGGCGACAACAATGCTCCCTCTTCTAGTAGGCCTCGTAAGAGGTAGGCAGTGACAGTGCCAGCAGTTGGATAGTAGAGATAGATAGTTGGGCTCCAGGCACAGGTCCAGACTTTGCAGGCGTAGTTGGTATAGGCTTCAGGTATGCTTGTGCAGACTCAGACCCAGATGTAGGCACAAGCACAGCCTCATGCATAGGTACATGGTTAGTTAGGTGCCATGTAGACACAGGTTGATACCCTGACAGCAGAGGGAGATAGTGCTTGGTAGTTTTCCGAGAGGGCACAGGAGAGAGCCGAGACCCTATAGAGAGTTGTCGATGGTAGCTCAGTTTCAAATTATATGAGAGAGGTTTTGCGGGCTACCCGAGAGGCCGAGTTCTATAGAGACCGGTATCATGATGTAGTGCCTGCTGAGTGTCGAGTAAATTATGCCCCATCGATATTTGGGCAGACTCACACACGGACAGTCAATGAGGGGGTGACACAGCCTCCACACAGAGATTCCAGAGATCCAAGTCCTTCTGGGGGTGGTGGTGGTAGTGGTACAGGTCCTGTTAGGCCTGCTCACTCTGGTAGTAGCAGGTCATAGATGCCATTTTGATCCTTTATGCTGTATTTTATGATGTAGCTCATTTTATGATGATATATTTTGTAGACCAAACTTCATTGTATACTTGACATTTTGTGATATATATATGAGATATGACGATGGCTTTATGCATGCTTTTATATGATTTTATGATGATATAATTCTAGATGTGATGATGCATATAAATGATTATTTATTTGAATGCAATGATGCAATGATAAATATATGTGTAGAATATATGATATATGGATATATGATGTGGTCAAAATGTGATAATATGTATGGATGGATGGATAAATGCTTTTTATTTTATGGAATGATCTTATGATGGATGATCTTTGATGGGTGTAATGATGTCATTTTATTTATTAAATTTATGGATACATGATTGTATCAATAACCTAATAATAATGATGATGTCATGATGTTTTATGATGAATGCTAATGGATTTTATTTAAATGTATGGATGGTAAATGATGTAATGAGAGTGATGATGTAAATGCATGATGTATTTGATAAATGTATGTCTATTATGATGTAAAAATGTGTATGGATGATAAAATGATGAAAATTTTAATGATGAGATGATGATTCGTAACTATATAGTAAATGATGATGATTTTGGATTTTATGTCTAGTATACTCAGTCTTATTTGTAGATTAGATAATCATTGATTGGAATCCTTTATGCAACAAATACTCTGCAGATGATGAATGATGATGAATGCAATCTAATTTAATCATGCAATGATATGCAAAATAGATGTTATTTTATTAGTCTTTTTGTGCTTGGTATCATCCTAGAGCTTTATTGAATGTTGAAAGTGAATACAAGCATCAATGGTTGTGTTAATCCAATGACGACCTGAGTACTACTTTCATGATTTTTGATATTGCAATTGAACATAACCATCGAGGTATAATTGAACTGAGATGACCTAAGCATTCATTGTGTAAACAAGCAGTGATTAATCATTTCAATGTGTGAATTATGAATGTCATCGGTGATACATTTGCATAGCACATCCCTCGACAATTCACACATTTATATGATTAACGTACAGTCAGCAAATAATAAAAATATCATTCTTTTTCCTTGTTCCTCTAGTTCAATACATCATTGAGTTACTCCAAAGAAATGATAATAAAAAAAGTAAAATTTATCCATTGTTTACTTAGAGTGTTCATTCATTATTCAGATTTTAGATCATCCATCCTGATTTTGACAAGTTTTGGATTTTCTAGATTTTGACAAAATGACCTAACCTAGTAACCTATCTTAGGGGTCTCAGGCGCTGATTTAAGATTAGCCTTGCCTACGTTACACACGCAGAGACCATGTAGTTTTGACTGACACAAACCTATGTTTTTGAATGTTGCTTTTTCAGACTTACCTTTTTGACATGTTTTTGGATTTTCGATACGATATGGATGGTTGATGCTTTTCTAATGATGATTGATATTGCAATTTGATCTTTGTTTCTGATTTTCTGCCATACTGTCATGTTTCCTTTTGGTGAAATTGATATATTTGTATTGCCCCTAATGATATCCAAATGTTGCCCCCAAGCTATGGAGTGATATGTTGACTACGTGACATTATTTTGATAATGGATGTAATGATGGCCAGAGGAATGATATGAGATGAATTGATACTGACTTTCAGACGAATGATCCTAACATATTCATAATAGATGGGAAAGTTCATCTTAGAATCACATACGATGCCTCTTTCCAGGTTTTCACCATATGCTTTGATTACACCCTTTGTGTTTTTGTATTTTTTTTTCATTTTTCTATTTTTCTATTTTTTTATTTATTTTTTATTTTTTTGTATTTTCTATTTTTTTTGTATTTTTGTGTTTGCCAAGATGCCTGTTTGCCAGGTTTTCACCAAGGAAACAATTTTCAAAAGTTTTCCCCGTGCACTAGGAGGTTCAAGCATAGAATTTTTTGAGATGAATACTATTGATAGGTTCATCAAACAGATCCCCTTCTGACATTGATAACTAATATGCTCCTAATCCATACACTAATATGACGACAAAGGGACCAAGCTAGTTCGGCTCAAATTTTCCTTTCTTCTCCCTGTCTTGTTGATTCCTAGGGTTCTCCTTTAGTACCAAGTCACCAACCTGAAAGACCTACGGTTTTACCCTGTGATTGTAACTCCTTGACATCCTCTGTTGATAAGTTGTTAGATGATTAACAACTTGTTGACGACATTCATCTAGCAATTCCAGTTCCTACAATCTAGATACCCTATAGTCTTCATCTGAAATGATACCTCTGAGTGATACACGAAGGGATGGAATTTCAACTTCAATGGGCAACATGGCTTCCGATCCATATACCAAAGCAAATGGTGTAGCTCTCGTTGGTGTTCTGATGCTTGTTCTATAGGCCCATAGTGCAGGATTGAGTTGAACATGCCAATCACGTCCAACATTGTTAACCGTCTTTTTGAGAATTTTGAGTATGGTTTTGTTTGAGGCTTCTGCATGTTCATTCCCTTGAGGATAGTACGGTGTTGAAAAACGATGTTGGATGTGCAATTTATCACATAGCTCTTGGAAATCTTGATTCTTGAAAGGTCAAACATTATTAGTGATAATGGATTGAGGGATTCCATACCGACATATTATGTAATTCAAGATGAAAGAGGAAATCTTCTTCTCAATGATGGTAGTAAGAGGTACTGCCTCTATCCATTTCGTGAAATACTCTATAGCTATAATAATGAACTTGTGTCCAATAGACGAAGATGGGTTTATTTTTCCAACCAAATCTAGACCCCATTGACAAAAAGGCCATGTCGATGTGAAGGGATGCAGTTCCTGTGCTGGTGCCATTCTAGACATCGGAGTAGGGTACCATCAGGACCTCGACAATAAAGGACATCTGTGATTAAAGTGTGTCAGGTGGATTGACGGATAAAGTTTCATTTTTGGTTCCTTGAAAGATCGGGAGGAAGGATATCATCTTTCAGGTAAGCATAAGTTTTTTTGTATATGGAGGTTTCAGTGGTTTCTAGATGGCATATGGTAGCAGATTCTGATTGATAATGGGAAGGACATGATACTTGTTCTACCATAAACTCATAACAAACACGCTTCTTAGGCAATTGTAGCCATAGCATCTGCAGCTTTGTTCTCTGCCCTTGGAATCTGATCAAACTTGATACTGACAAAGGACTCTTTTAGATTATCTATTTGCTACTTGTAGAGGATCAACTTTTCATCCTTTGTTTGATATTCATCATTGACTTGATAAATAACCAGTTGAGAGTCCCCATATACCTGTAAATCTATGATTTTCCATTGAATTGCTATCATGAACCCAATAATCAATACTTCGTATTCCACCACATTGTTTGTACATTGAAACATGAGTCTATATGATTTCAAAATTGTGTGCCCTTGGGGAGAGATGAAGAAAATCCCTGCTCCTGATACTCGTTGTGTATACGATCCATCAAAATATAGTACCCATTGTTGGGGCATTGTTGTCATAATATCTACATCTAGAAATTCCACTGTCATTGGGCGATCATCTGGTAGAGGAGCTTCAGCTAGCTGTTCAGTGATTGCTTGTCCTTTGATTGCCTTTCGCTCGACATACTAAATGTCGAATTGACTTAGGAGCATAACCCATTTTTCCAGTCTACCTGTCAAGGCAGCTTTACTTAGTAGATACTTCAAAAGGTCGATCTTTGCAATTAATCTGATTGTATGAGTCAACATGTAGTGTCTCAGCTATTGAGTAGCAAACACCACTACTAAGTAGGACTTTTCTATGAATGTATAGTTTATTTCATAGCCATTTAAATTTCTACTGATGTAGTAGATGGTGCACTCTTTCCCTTCATAGTCCTCTTGTGCTAATAGTGCCCCCAAAGAGATATTTGTAGTGGCAATGTACAAAATGAGACACCTTCCTTCTATTGGTGGCATTAGAATGGGTGGTGACATCAGATATTGCTTGATTTTATTGAATTTTGTTTCACACCCTTCATCCCACATGAAAATTATATTTTTATGCAATAGATGATTAAAAGGATGACTCTTGTCTGCTAGTTGAGAAATGAATCTTCTAATTGATTAAAGCCATCCTTGTAGCGATCTGAGCTGACTGATATTCTTAGGAGGTGGCATCTCCATAATCGCTTTGACTTTTGCTAGATCCACCTCAATGCCCTTTTCTGAAACAATGTATCCTAGTAGTTTTGCTGATGTAACCCCGAAGACACACTTCTTAGGGTTTAACCTGACATTGAATTTCTCCATCCGTGTGAAGATTTTGTCTAGGATGTGTAGATGTCCTTCCCTTGTAGTAGATTTTTCCAAGATGTCATCCACATAATCCTCCATGAAAGTGTGCATCATATCATGGAAGATTGTCATCATTGCTCTTTGATAAGTGGCTCCTGCATTCTTTAGACCAAATGGCATGACGTTCTAGCAGAAGGTTCCCCATGGACATGTAAAAGCCATCTTTTCTTGATCTTCTGGAGCTATTCTTATTTGATTGTACCTAGAGAATCCATCCATGATTGATAACATGGAATGCCCTGCCATCAAGTCCACAATGATGTCTATGTTTGGTAGTGGAAAATCATCCTTAGGGCATGCTTTATTGAGGTCCCTAAAATCTGTGCAGATTCTGATGTTGTTGTCTGGATTTGAAATAGGTACTATGTTTATATATCCACTCAGCATAGTCTATAGACCTTATGAATTTAGCATCCAATAATTTCTTTAATTTTGACTTTACCATCAATGCGATGTGAGGATGCATTTTTTTTAATTTTTGCTTAACAGGCTTGATTCCTTTTGGTAAAGACAAATGATGCATAAGTAGATTTGGATCTAAGCCTGGCATATCATAATATGAACAAGCGAAGTTGATGCTTCTTGCTTTAAAGAAATTGATAAAGTCTAGTCTCTCTTGATCAGTCATTGGTTCTGCTAGATGTAAAACTTTTGCCTTCTCTTCTGTGCCAATGTCCACCGATTGTGTAGGTTCGACCAAAACTGATGATCGCTCATGATAGTGTTCTAGAAGAGTGTCAAATATTCCATCCTTCAGTGCCTTAGAAAGGTTTTCACCATTGGATGCATTCTTTATTTTTACTTTTTCCAGATCTAATGCTGCCATAGAATGGTTTTCACCATTAGATCTATTTTCCCTGTTTTCAATTTTACAACTGGAAGATTTGACACCCTCCTGCTGAGTTGTATTGTTATGAGTATTATAGATAGCATTTGTATCAGCTTCGGTATGACATAGGAAATGCACCATGGCATCATCATTTGCAAACTTTGGTATAGTTAAAGGTTCAATAGGTTCCCAATCAATAAGTTCCTGATGGATTAATGGCATGGTATCATCAGATTGATTTAAGTCAATGGAGGTAAGGGTGAGGATAGCAATATCGTCATAATTGTCATTTGGGATATCGAGATCCATGATGGTACCCTCTTTGAAATCATCTAGTTCAATCAAATTTTGTTCATCCTCACTAGAGTGATTGATATTTAGTGATCCCGCGATGAATGGTCTAGTCCTAGAGCCTTGGCCCTCCTCACGTGTAGGTGTATATTTTTGAATCACATTGACTGGAATATCAATAAAAAGTAGATCATAAGGTAATGCCCACTCATATTCATTTGAGTCTGTTTCAGAACCATTTTTAAAGTGAAGGATATTTTCCATAGCTGTCTTTCTTAGCTCCTGCTTCCCTTCTTTAGAATATCCTAGTCCTGGTTTTTCTTTTGTGTGGAGAGTGAGAGGTGTGATAGGTTCTGAGATTCCCTCCTTTCTTAATCCCAAAGGTCCTTGTCCTTCATAACCCATCTTTTCAAGAATATCCTTTCCTTTTCCATACTTGTCTGTGTTGATGCTAACATTTTTGATACCATTCTCTGATGTTGATGTTTCTTCATCCTTGTAAAGCCAATCCAGGATTGCTTTATTGTTTGTTTCTTCTACTTTGGTTCTAGATTTCACAAATGTTTCTTGAAGAACTGTGCTAGGTAAAGATGTTGGAGGTTTGATCATTGATGGTTGACCATATTGCTTAGGAGATGGAATTAACTGTGATAAGTTAAGCGATTGCTCCATTGAGTACTGTCCCATTTCTTTATCTATCAACTGAACCTGCTTTTGAAATTTGTCTGATAGAGAAGTTTGTGTATCTGGATTGTTTGTTTCAATGTGAATTGTTTCCTTTTCTTTACCTTTCTTTTGCACCCACTTGGTAGTGATGCTTGGACTTTGTTCATTCTTGGATGATGATGAACTTGAAGCTTCCTTGTTGTGAGGGACAAAGGTGTCTTGAGATATTCTTAATGTGTCACAATGTTGTGGATGATTATAATCAACAGCTATAGTCACCTCTTGTCCATTTACTGGAAACTTCAGGCATTGATGGTATGTACAAGGTACGGCCTGTATTTCATGAATCTAGGGTCGTCCTAAGAGTATGTTGTATGTCAATTCTCTTTCTAATACTTTACATGCTATATGCTTCATCATGGGTCCCACTTGAATGGGTAATACAATTAATCCTTTGGATGATCTTTCCTCCTCATCATATGCTTTGATGGTCATTTTCCATCTAGCATCAATAGCATCTTTGGAATATCCTAGTGCATGGACTAATTTGAGGGTGCAAATGTTTAAACCATCTCCCCCATCTATTAGAACTCTTTTAACATGATGATTATGAATACATTCTTCGATATGCAATGTTGTGTTATGCGGATGGTTTAATGAGACATCATCTTGTTGAGAGAATGACAAACAATGTGGGGTAGTCAGATGTCCCACCATAGCTTGGAATTGACTAACATCCAGATTATTTGGTATGATTGTGGCAACTAATGCCTGTTTGAGAACTTCCTTATGTGATGGTGACAACTTAAGGAGTTCCAATATCTATATTTGTGCGGGGATGTTTTGCAATTGATCAACAATATTATAATGAGATTGAGGCATAACTGCATGTTGAGATCCCACTCCTTTTAATACTACCTTGGCTTGCCCCCTAGTCATGATGTTTGCGAGTTGACGTTCTTGATTCTCTCGGGGGGTATTTTGCATTTAATTGATAACATCATAATTCGATGGAGGTGGAATGGCATGTGTGGAGCCAATTCCCTTTAACATTACCTTGGATTGTCCCCTAGTTAGCACATTAGCGAGTTGATGTTCTTGATTTTCTCTGATTTTTAAGACATTTATCTGATTATCAGAGTTTTACATGTTTGGGAGTGAATCCAAAGAGGTAATGCTGTTGGTTTCACTTTCATCAATGTTATCAATAATTGTATGATCATGTTTGACTTCAGATAGACACAGGATTGTTGTGTCATAGACATGATTGGAATTCTTTCCTTTGCTATTTGAGGATGATGCACCTTTGTCATAATTTGGTAAAGGATCTTTGAAGGCCGAATGATCATTGCTATTTTGAGGTCCTTCCACATACACTTTGTTGCTATCCACCAAGTCTTGCACTACATGTTTCAACTCCATACAGTCATTTGTCTTATGACCCTTGTTATTATGATAGTTGCAATAATCAACATCATTCCACCATGATGGTTTGACTTTTGGATCCCAGAATCTAGCCTACCGTGTAGTGAGAAGACCTCTGGTAACGAGTTCCTTCATTATTGATTCCATTGTTTGACCCAAAGGTTTGAACCTTCACCGATTTGACAGTTTTTGATACGACTATGGTTTTATGATTTCATTGCTTTGTATGGTATTTGACTTAGGAGTTTGCTCATTGTTCTGATTCTTTGATGTGGATGCGATCAAATTGAAAACCGGTTTGACATTTTGGGGATCATTTGTTGTCTCATTTGTATTTTGGTTCTTTTGCCAAAATTTTGGCTTCTCACCGCTTGAGTATTGATTTGAGGAGTTACTTGTGTTGTTTGTTTTGTCATTAAAATGCTTGATAACTCCTCTCTTGACTAATGCCTCTTCAATCTTAAGACCATTCTCTATCAATTTCTCAAATGTTGGAGGACATTGTAGTTCCAATCTATAACTCATTTCTTCTGTCAAGTTTTCAATGAATAATTCCATCTTTTCCTCTTCAGGAATGGATCTAGGATATCTAGCGAACAAGCATCACCATCTTTGAAGAAAAGACAAGAATGTATCTCCCTTGTTTTGTTTTAAATTGTAAAGATCTTTGATAGTAACATCGTGTTGGATGTTGAATGAGTACTGAGAGATAAATCTGTTGACGAGTTCCTCAAAAGTTTTGATACCTGGTTTTAACTTCGAAAACCATTGCATGCATGATCCTCCCAAACTCCTTGGGAATAATCTCATTAAATAAGTTTCCTCTTGGGAAAACTCAAGACTTGTTGTTTTAAATTCTTTGATATGATCAATTGGATCCATTCTTCCATTATACTTATCATATTTTGGAATCTCACAATGTCTAGGGAAAGGTATCAAGCCGACCATTGCATCGAAAGGATAAGGACAAATATCCTGTATCGCATATCTCTTGGTAGTCCCTTTCATCATATCTTGTATTTGTTGCTGTAACATTTGTATCTATGATGTTAAAGTAGCAACCGGATCCATTGTTTGCGTGGGTTGGGGTATCTCAGTCTCATTTATTTCAGGTGTTTCCTTCAAACGGTTTACATCAAAATCTTTTGGAAGTTTTTCCCCTGATTCGGCTAACATTAAAAGATATTTTTCCATGTCTTGTTCTAGAATTTTTTCCATAAATATGTGAAACATGGGATCTTGTTGAGCCGCTTGGATATCTTCTGGGGTTATTTCGTCTTTATCGTTTCTGTGTAGATTGTTCCAAGGATTCTCTTCTACCATTTCTTGTGAGTTTAAAATTTCTTGCTCTAAGAGTCTCTGTTTTTGGTACCTAGTTAAGATTGGCATATAATTTTTTTCCCTTTCTCCTGAAATGTTGATCTTATGTGCGGGATAGTGCAATTGAACCTTTTTAAACAAAGTCGAATAAGATGACTGATCTTATTGATGAGTCAATATTTAAAAATTTAATTACTATACTTCGTTTCGTGATGAAGGATGATAATATCTTGATAATGAAACTTCAGTGTAGTAATTGATTGGGTATTTGATTTTTGACACTTGTGATTTGCAAGATCTTGTTTCAGTTGATAAGTTTGGAAATTTGTATAAACCTTTCTAACTTTGGTTCCTAGATAGTGATTCTGATAAGAAGAAATTTGATTCTGATGAAAATGTGAATAAAATGACAGACTGGTGGACTGGTAAAAATTTTGAACTCTTTGTTTTAAAAGTGCTTTTTCCCAAAAGCACTGAAATAGGTGACTGAAGCGCTATTTGGACAAAAGCGCTGAAACAGTGCCCGAAAGCGCTCGAGAAAATGATGGAAGTGCTACTTCCCAGAAGCGTTGAAACTAAGCCCAGAAGCACTATAGAAAGTGACAAAAGTGTTATTTTACCAGAAGCGCTAAAACAGAGCCCGAAAGTGTTGTTTCATGAAAGCGCTAGAACAGTGACCCGAAGCATAGAAACATGTTTTCCAAAATGCTAAAAATAGGACCTTTTAAGACTTTCTACTGTAAAATTTGATTGGGTCTTGTGGCATATTGTATTAGAGATTACAAAAGATAAGAAGGATGAATCCATTGACTATGTTTGTGGAATTGTGTAAGACCTCTTCTCTGGAAGAAGGCTCATGAGTAGATTGGCTCTACTGCATAATCTAATGTGTGACCCCTAGGAAAATTGTGGTATCGATGGATGAAAGTTCTATGTTGCAAAAGGAGTTTCTGATTTTGATATAGAAAACGTTGTTTTCTCAATTTGTTTCTATAACCAAGAGGTCTTTGGGGTTTCGTGACTTTGATTTTCCTTTTGAGAAACGTGGTGGACTTCCACTTTCACAGCATGGATTTTCTTATTGTTTTGACTTGACGTTTCAGGATGATCTTTAAATCTGATTTAAATGAATTTTTGAAAACACAGCAAGCAATTTTGAATAAGTGTTTTAAAATTGAAAAGATTGTGTATGTTCAAAAATCATGAATGATTTTTATTGATTTTGACGGGTTGCTTTAACATTTTTATGCAAATCAAACAGACTCACACTTAAGGACAAGTAGGTCATCATTATACTCACAGCCCACATCTTGAATTCCGTTGACTCACATAGTAGTGTCACCCCCTAGAGGGTGTCGATGTTTTCTTCATTGCCAAGCGCGTACTCAAAGTGACGGAAGTAGATACCGAATCCCTTGAGCAAGCGGTCCTTGGTAATTATATGGTGAGTGTCTTGGGGGTAGATTCTTCCCTCCTCTTGCACTGTGAGTATGACAATGTATGGATACTGACTCCGCGAGCAACTACTCTATGGTTCATAGATAGGGTTCCGTTCGGTCTGGTAAATAGATAAACTCCCTCAAGAGACCTCCCAATCTTTAGAACAAAGATTTTTGGGATGGTTATCTTGCCTACTACCATCAAGTTGGACTTTCATCAACAACTTGCATTTTTTTTATAGTGGGTTCGAAAACCTGGCTTTGGTTGTTCCCACTTAGGTCATTCCCGTAGGGTGAGTACTTTTTCCCACTACGACAGGCCTGCTAAAGGATTTAATAAAGCGTAAATGACATGAAATAAAAGTGAATCTGGCACTTTGGTCACCCAGTTAAGGGGAGAGCATAATCCTAATCACTACAAACACAACATATAATTTTGTTTTGTTTTAAAATCCCAAAAGAAATTTTCTAATATATGTGAAGGTGTTGCTTCACAGAAATCACGATGTTCTTTTTAACTTCTACTATAAAAATGTGGTGACTATCCTAGGATTGATATATTTTCCTTAAGAAAAACAAGAAAGTGACTATCCTAGGATTGATCAATTTTAGAAACTTGTAAATGGCTATCCTAGATTGATCAATATTAGATAAATTTGAAGTGACTATCCTAGATTGATACGTTTTAGTCCAACTATGAAAAAAAATCAAAATCTGGCCGTGTATGCATCGGATGTAGACTGACTTTAAAAAAGTGTTGGAATATTGCACCAAAGTGCTAAAACAATTACCTGATGCACTAAAACCCTAAAGCGCCGAAGTTTGCCATGGAAGCGCTAAATTACCCGATGCACTAAAACAGTGATCGTAAGCGCTAGAACAGCGACCAGAAGTACTAAAAACCAAAAGGGCTAAAAAAGTGACCAAAAGCACTAAAACTTTTAACGAAGGTACTAGAACTCAAACACGTCAAAAACTTGCGTGACACTTTCCAGAAAACTGATATTTTTGATAAAATTGGGGTTAATGCCCCACGATGGGCGCCAAACTGTAAGTGGTGAATAAGTGAATAAGATCAAAACACTTCTTAATAAGATATTATATCAAAGATAACTCAACTTGAACTAAATCAAAGCAGTAATCAATTGAAAGCATCTTATTGCTCTCTATCCTCAAAGATTTATTAAATCTAAATTGCTCTCAGATTATTCAAGCAAATAAGACTGTTAAAATGACTATCTGAAGAACGAGATAATGATAATGTAATGCTAAATGATAAATCAATTAAACTAGCATGATATTGATGTGAAACAAATAATTGCAGCCATGGTTGAAAGCTTGATTGCTTGATGCTTGAAGTCTAGATTCCTGCAGAGTAAGAGTGCAAAAGCTTGATTATCTAGATCTTTTTCTTGGTTCAATGAGGCTTTATTTATAGATTTCCTGGCTGTAGAAGTGCACAGGGAAAGCTTTGAGAGGCTTGGATTCAATCTGGAGAATTGAATGGTGAGAGATGGAGGAGATTGAGAGAAAGATGGAGATTGTCTCTACCCATGAAAACACCAGGCAAGAGAAGAGGAAGAATTGATGGAGGAGGATTGAGAGATCAAATTCCAAATTTGTCTCCAATTTGTCTCCAAAACTTCCCATGAAGTTTCAATCAATTAATTGTGACATATTTTAGACATGATTTAGACATAGGAAATCTAATTCATTTTTGAGGAAATGTAGATTGGAATATTCCTTATGCTCTAATTCAAATATTTTTGATTTATTTAAATTAGGAAAAGGGAGATAAATAATTTAATAAAACGAACTATAGGATAGTTGTTTACTAAATTAATCAAAAGAATGTGGCAATTAATAAATAAAGTGTTTTGATCTTTATTTAATTAATTTGAGATCGATGTGATAGAATAAAATAGGGATGTGATAATGAAATTGAACAAAGTAATTAATTTTGTTTATTTAATTAAGATGAATATTAAATGTGAACTATATAAATAAATATTTCTATTTATTCAAACAGTAGAGGAAATTAGGATAATTAATCAAATAATTTATATTTAATTAATAGGAATTCTCCAGACCAATTTTAGGTGTGTACAACATCTAGATTTCCTGAAAGAGTTTCTAAGTACAAACCTGAGAAGACTAGATTGTAAAAGAAATTCTATTATGATGAAGAAGGTGTAATTGATGAGGAATCTAATAAAGAAACTGTAAATGAAGATGAATGGGTATTCATTGCCATCAAAGAAAATAGTCTGGTGTCCACTGAATCTACTAATAATGTGAATGTTGAGAAAGCTCTTGTAGAAAAAATTGAAGAAAAGGATGAGTGGGTAATTGACAAGGGATGCTCACATCATATGACGAGTGAAAAAATCAAGTTTGTAAGCTTGGAAGACTATTATGGTGGTGTTTTAAGATTTGGAGACAACACTTCTGGTGTGATTCGTGGCAGAGGCACTATTTCTTTTGGTGGTACGAATAATACTAATGATGTTCTTTATATAGAAGGCTTAAAGCATAAGTTGTTAAGTATTGGCCAGATGGTAGACAAGGGTTACAATCTTCAATTCAAGGATGCTAAGTGCTAAATAAGGGGAAGTTCTAGAAATATGACTGCTTCAGGAACAAAGACAAAAGGTAATATCTTTCATTTGAGTGCTGCTACTAAAAGTTGTTTAATTGCTCAAATTGATGTAAGTTGGTTATGGCATAGGAGGTTGTTTCATGTGAAATTTGATAACATTGTCAAGATAAGCACTACTCAAGCAATTAGAGATCTTCCTAAGTTAGTGAAGCCTACAAACACTATGTGCAAGGAATGTCAAATCAGAAAGTAGAAAAGAATTCTTTCCCGAGAAAACAGTAGAGCTCTAATGGAGTAATGGATTTGATACATATTGATCTATGTGGTCCATCCAGAATCAGAAGTATACAAGGTGAAAGGTATTTTATGTTTCTCTTTGATGATTACTCTAGAATTATATGGGTTGCTTTTCTAAGAGGAAAACATGAAGCATTAGAAAATTTCAAAAGCTTCAAAGCTATGGCAAAAAATGAGATAGGTCAAAAGATCAAATGCCTCAGGCTAGACAGAGGTGGTGAATTAACTTCCCAAGAATTCAATTCTTTCTATGAAGAGCATGGAATCCAAAGACAACTATCTACTCCCCGAACCCCTCAACAAAATGGAGTTTTTGAAAGAAAGAAGATAACCATTCTAGACACTGCTAGAACCATGATGCTAGAAGAAAATGTTCCTCATTTCTACTAGAGAGAAGCTATAAGTATTGTTGTGTATACCATTAATAGGGTGAATGCCAATATTAATTCTAATAAGACACATTTTGAGCTATGGTTTGGTTATAGGCCTACAGTCAAGTGTTTCAAAAAAAATGGAAGCAAATGTTACATATAGAGAGATGATGAAATAGGCAAGTTTGATGCTAGAAGTGATGAAGGAATATTTTTGGGTTACTCTACTAAAATAAAAGCTTACCAGTGCTTTAATAAGAGGTTAAAGGAAATGGTTGAAAGTGAAAATATCAAAGTTGATGAAGATATTGTTAGACCATCTAGATGTAGTGGATATGATTGAGATGATCAACATGATAATACTAACAATGGAAATAATGTTCAGACACATAATCAACTTCAGATTGTTTCAGTGAAGCAAGGGAATCAAGAGGCAGAAACTAGTAGAAGTGTAGAAGAAATAACACAAGAACAAGATGTCAGAGAAAATCCTAAAACTCCCAAGTATGTAAGGCAAAATCACTCTGACAGTTAGATCATAGGAGACAAGAGCAAAGGTGTAAAAACTATCAGAAGAATTTTGGAAGAGTACTCTCTAATTCCAAAGCTGAGCCCAACAATATCAATGAAGCATGCAAAGATGAACATTGGATGAAAGCCATGAAAGAAGAACTAATATAGATAGAGAAGAATGATACATGGGGTCTTGTTCCTAGACCTGAGAACAAAAATTTGATTGGAACCAAATGGGTGTTTCAAAATAAGATGAATGAGCAAGGTGAGGTGGTTAGAAACAAAGCAAGACTGGTTTGCAAAGGGTACTCACAGATGGAAGGTTTTTATTTTTAAGAAAAATTTTCCCCTGTTGCTAGAATTGGAGCTGTAAGATTATTTCTTGCTTATGCTACTTTCAAGAATTACAAATTCTATTAGATGGATGTAAAGCCAAAATTTATAAATGGTGATCTAGAAGAAGAATTCTATGTTGAACAACTAGATGGATTCCAATTAACTAATGAAAAGGACATGGTATGTCCATTGAAGAAAGCTCTGTATGGACTTAAGAAAGCTCCTAGAGCTTGGTATGATAGATTGGATAAATACTTATTGAAGCTTGGATTTAGTAAGGGTAATACTAATAGCAATATGTATTTCAAGTTGGATCAGAATAAAGAATTGATCATTGAAGTCTTTGTTGATGACATTATTTTTGAAGGTGATGATGATTTGTGCATGAAGTTTGTTGATGAAATAAAAAGTGAGTTTGAAATGTCAATGATAGGAGAGATGAAATTATTTTTAGGACTAAAAATCACTCAGTTAGAAGATGGAATTTTCATATCTCAGTCTAAGTATGTAAATGAGCTACTAAAAAAGTTTGGCATAGAAGATTCAAATCCAATTGGTAAACCTATGGTAACGAGATGCAAACTTACACAGAATGATGATTCTCCTAAAGAAAATAAAACAAGATATAGGTCAATGATTGGTGGATTACTCTATTTGACTTGGACCAAGCCAAATATAATGAATGTTGTATGCATGGTTTCTAGATTTCAAGCTGATCCTAAAGAGTCTCATGTGATTGTTGTGAAAATGATTTTTAGATACCTGAAAGGGACAATTGATCTTGGTATTTGGTATCCTAGAGATGATGGTATTATCCTAAGTGCTTGCATTGATGTTGAAGAGCACTAGTGCCGGTGCATTCTTCTTAGGGAAGAAGTTGGTATCTTGGCTAAGCAAAGAGAAGAATTCTATTGAAGAAAAATATATTGTTGTTGCAAACAATTCTACTTAAGTATTTTGGATGAACCAAATGTTGAGAGATGTCAAAATTGAGTATGAAGAACCCCTTGCCATATTCTGTGAAAATTCAAGTGCCATAAACATTTCCAAGAATCCAGTATTGCATTCAAAGATAAAGAATATATCCATCAAATATCACTTCTTCAGAGATAAAGTAAGTGACAAATAAGTTAGACTGGAGTATATATGTACCAAGGAGAAAATTGTAGACATCTTTAGTAAGCTTTTTCCTAAGGATAATTTTGAGTATGTCAGAGACAAGTTAGGAGTGATTTACCCTCCTGATCAAAACTAAGAGATGCAGGTCTTTGCATTAGTCCGTGAATTCAAAGCCATATCTTATCTCGGATTGATGTTGTTGTGGATGATACTCAGATGGAGTATTTAGATGCTTCAAATATGTGATCAGAGCAATGTGAAAAAATGGGAAAAGAAGGAAATACGAAAAGAGTGCACAATCTCAGGGGGAGATTTTTGGAGAAGAGCTAGTTGGGTTGATGGCATTATATTTCACATCATGTGTTGCCATCAATGCCAAAGGGGAATATTATTGTATGTTGTGGTTGCATTGCTGATATTGTTTTTCATTGATGTTAATACTATTAGCATTGATGATGCTTAAGGCTGTATATGTCAAAGATATTGAGAGAATTGTAAGAAAAAATATATTGCACGGAGTGGAGCTAAGAAGGTCAGAATGTTGGAAAGTTCTTTACGTTGAAGATCTAAAGGTGCACATAAAAGGGTTTGTTGTCAAGCCTATCTAGTGTGGTTTGTGAAATTTTTAGAGGTTTGCATCAAGATTTGTGGAAGTTATGAAGATCTGTGTTCCTACAGTTATTCAGTTTCTGTAGATGGTGTTCTTGGATGTAGAGGATGAAATTCTGGTAATTTCAGTTGTTGCACATGTACCTGTGATGTTCATGGATGATTCTAGATCATGCTCTATCCTTGTTGTAAATCCACATTGAATGGATTGTTTTTGATTGAAGATTTTTCATTGTATGTGTGAAGTTTTCATGTTCTTGGCTGACATGATGGTGGTAGCATGTTGCGGATCTTTATGGATTAATATTTTATTGTTTGGCATGTTCTAAGGTGTTTTTTTGGGTCATCACTATGTTGTGACCAACTTGTATTGGTGCACATTAATATTTATTCATGTATTGAGACCGCCAGTTGTAATTCATTATGTATTTGTGGGTGACAGAGTAGTTGATGTAAATCCATGTGGCAGATATATAAGAGCAATTTTTTACTCATTTTGAAGTGTGCTCAAGGTATGCTCAGTCTGTGCAAGTAATGTACATGTGCGAATAAAGGTCAAATCATTCAAGAACATAGCAGAGTGTGGAAGAGATTGAGCAAAGTGTGGAAGAGTGTGTAGAAGTTTTGGTGTGCCTAACCGAAACTATAATCAGGCTTTTGTAGAAGCTATTACTTCAGTTCAAACTCATCAAATGGACTTAATCTTATTATTTTATGTAAGGTAGTGATCCTTCCTTTGAGTAGTGTGCTTTAGGAAGTGTGCCTGAATGCAAGTGCATTCCATTTTCATTCTTCATTATAATTCTAATAGGGTATAATCTTGTGTACTAACATCCACCGTGGTTTTTCCCCTAACAAGGTTTCCATGTATAAAATCTTGGTGTTCATGTGTCTCTAATGTGTTATTGATTTATGATTGCACTGTTAATTATCAAATCTGAGATTAAAGGTTTATTAATGTTGAATAAGTTTCATTTTGGTAACAACTGCTTCACCCTCCCTCTCAGTTGTCTATCCTTGTATTTACAACAAATATGTTTCATCTTCACTATCCCATATATGTTCCTAAATCAAGGGTGGAAGGCTGGAAGATGTTTCTTGGAAATATAAGGGTATCTACAGGATCATCATGGAAAAAATAGGCCTTTAAGTGGCAATGAAAATTCAGAAAATTAGAGTTAGGAAACTTGATGTAAAATTTTGAATACTTTATCTATATTATTTCAAAAATATGTAACAATACAATCTGTAGCCAATTTAATGTAGTTTCTAAACTAATAGGTTTATTTTTAAAAAAAATCTATTTGGTGAAAATTTGAAACTTCAATGCAATAGTACTTAAATTTTAGGGAAAAAATAAGAAGTAGGTGTTTGTCTGACCACCCTAACCACAATAAAATGATAATATTTTTTATAAGATTTTAGATATAAGTAGAGGACTCATGTCCTCATGTGATGCATATTTTTTTTTAATTATTTTCCAAGTAAAATATTAATTATGAATTTTTATTACAACTTTTTAAAAATATGAAAGATCATATGTCTAACCACCTTAACTTGGTCAAAACTTCATGAAATTAAATCTCTTTTTTTTAATCCTATAGAATTCAAAGCATAGAATTTGATGCATGTTTTGGATTCAAAAAATGTGATACCGTTTGAAATCTATAGATGTTTTTCAATCATGCTATCAATCAGGACTTTAGTCCTAATTAAAATAGAAAATGAATAATAATTATTTATTAAATTCAAAATTAAGCATAATTTATATTGGTGGAAAGATGAGAATCTCCTTTAAAAACCCTTTTTGTTTCATCAATTTTGGGTAAAAAAAAATTCGTTACCCACATGGGCCATCATATCACTTACATATCGTCAATTTTTGGCCCATCATGATCCTCCACATACCCATAAAAAATATATTTTTGCTTCCTTTTGCAAGGAATTTTGACATTTACAAAGATTTCCAATTAACATGATTTTGAATTGCAGTTCTTACCATCTAATTTTTTTTTCTATCACGTTTGCAATTGATAGGATTTTTCAACTATTAGCACAACTTTCCTTCTACATAACCATTTTGATTTAGAAATTTAGTTTGCAACCTTTTAGATAAGAATTGGCTTTAATTATGTATGCTAAGCTTGAACGATCTGAGAAGGATGTGAATTCTTTGCCAATTGGGGCACAAGACGAAGTGCATCGTTTACTTCCCTATTAGGAAAGGATATTCCTTGTCATCGTAACGTATGGTTAATGTAGGTTGTATGTTCTTTATGCTATGTTTTTTGCAATCAATATTAAAAACCAGAAATCAAATAAAAAAATCATGCAATTGGAATAAACTTTGTATTCGATGGAAACATTAAAATGTTCAATGAAAAAATATAAAACTTAATGAAACAAATCTTTTCATAACAAACTAACTGACATGGAATAGTGTGTTTTCCAATAGAAAACAATGTGAGGATTGTATTTATTCCAATTAGATGAATAAAGGGAAATGCCATATTTATATCACCAAATAGTTGTTCTAAAATTTAAAGGTGGACTTCATTACATTTTTGGAGCATACAAAACAAAAACTATTCATGATGGAATAACTGACATGAGACAGTGTGTTTTCCAACATTGCAAACAATGTGAGCATTTTATTTGTTCCAATCAGATGAAGAAAGTGAAATTATTTTTTTATTGTAGCAAAGAGCTATTCAGAAAATTGAAAGTGGACTTCATTATATTCTTAGTCGTAATGAAACAAAAATTTTCATAACGAACTTCAACTAACTAACATGGGACAATGTGTTTTCTAGCACTCCAAATAATATGAGCATTTTATTTGTTCCAATCAAATGAAGAAAGTGAAATTCCCTTTTTATTGTAGAAAAAAGATATTCAAAAAATTGAGAGTGGACTTCATTACATTCTTAGACGTAATGAAACAAACAAAATTATAACGAACCAACTGATATGGGATAGTGTGTTTTCCAACACTCCAAAGAAAGTGATAATTTTATCTGTTCCAATGAAATGAAAAAAGTGAAATTCCATTTTTACTATACCAAAGCATTTTTCAATCAATTTAAAGCATACCAGATGTCATAAGTTTTATCATGACTAAAATAGATACATCTATACTTGATATTTTGAGGTTGGAGACATTTTCCTTAAGGAAAATTATCCCACCCATCCCTTCATCCCTTTTACCTCTGATCATTCACTCAAGTTTCTTATTCATCATTTTTCTCTTCATTCCATAATTCATCCCATCCATTTTTATCATTGGGACTCTACATACATTACCTATTCATGACATCATCCTTCATCATAATTCTCATCTACCAACACTTCACTTTATTTTTGTTCTTTCCCACTCCCCCTATCTATCCATTTACCTCCTTCTATCTTTTCTATTCAATATTTGTCTTTATTATCTCACACCCTTTCTTTGATTGTATTTTCAAATACATGGCCATCGCCTTTTTAAAATTTACTTTATAAAAATTATCACATATATCTCAATGAGTGCATGACCTATCAAACTCTATCTATCATTAGTTTTCTCCCACCATGATTTGATCCTTATTTAGAATTCCCTCCATCCCTCTATTCACCCATCCTTCAATTCCATTCTTAATCCCATACACCCTTACCTTTAAGTTTCTATAAAATACCATCTCATTTTCTTACTTTATTTGGATTGATTGTTTACACATGTATCTATTCATGTTTGTTTCCTATAGTCTTAATGCTCCATCCATCATACTATCATGATTTCATTCATCCTTCATATTATGGAGTGCCTTGAAATGAATGTATTTTTTATCACTATTCTTATTTTAACTTCTATATTTTTATGCTACTCCATATATACCTAATGCACTATCATCATCATCCATTATATCATGGTGCATTATTCTAGTGCTAATAAACATAGGTTTCTCTTTTGACTTGAAGTTGTTTTGAAAACATATATCATTCATCTATCCTCTTTCTAATCAAATAATGTGTTATGTTAGTTACATTACATCCTTTTTAGATACCATAGTAAAAAAATATAACCATACAATATAGAATCATACATTTTTGGAGCCTGCATAAAAAAACTTTTCGTAATGAAGTAACTAACATGGGACAATGTGTTTTCCAATACTGTAAATCATGAGAGCATACTATTTGTTCCAACGACATGAAAGAAGGAAATTACATTTTAACTCTACCAAAGAGTTTTCCTAAAATTTGAAAGTGCACTTCATTATATTTTTAGAGTGTAGGATACAAAAAAAAATCATGATGAAATAACTCACATGAGACAGAGTGTTTTCCAACATTGCAAACAATGCAAGAATTTTATTTGTTCCAATCACATGAAAAAAGGAAATTCCATTTTCACTCTACCAAAGAGTTGTTTTGAAATTTGAAATTGGACTTCATTACATTCTTGTTCGTAATGAAACAAAAAAATTCATAACTATATAACTAATAGGGGACAGTGTGTTTCCAACACTAGAAACAATGTGAGAATTTTATCTCTTCCAATCAAATGTAAAAAGGAAAATACCATTTTTACTGTAGAAAATATTTGCTCTAAAATTTGAAAGTTGACATTAATTACATGTGTGGTCGTAATAAAAAAAAAAATTCCATAAGGAAATAATAGACAAGTGATATTACAACACTACAAACAATGTGACCATTTTATGTCTTCCAATATGATGTAAAAAGGAAAATGTCATTTTTAATGTACCAAAGAGTTGTTCTAGAATTTGAAAGTTGACTTCATTACATTTATGGCTGTAACCAAACAAAACATTTCATAAGAAAATAACAGACAAGGGATGGTGTGTTTTCAAACTCTGCAAACAATGTGACCATTTTATGTCTTCCATTCAGATGGAAAAAGGAAAATGCCATTTTAACTGTACCAAAGATTTTAGATTCTAGAATTTGAAATTTGACTTCATTACATTTGTGGTTGTAACCAAAAAAACTGTTCATAAGGAAATAACAAATAGGGGATAGTGTGTTTTCCAACACTACAAATAGTTGCCCACATATATACATACATATACATATACATAACATTTATTTCTATAATCTATTGAATACCATGTATGCAATTAGTATATTAGTACCGTTGGCTTCTATCTTAAATTTTTTAGGTCAAAAAATTTACATGTCAAATTATCTCTTTCATTTATAAGCAAGCTACCATAAATAATAAAACTTGACATAGCATATTGTTGGTAATGTAATTATACAGGGCCATGATAAGTCTGATATGAAATGTATAAAACCATAGTGTTCAAGATGAACCACCAAAAATGAATAAGGGGAAGAGGATTCCCCAATGAGCTTCTAGGGTTTTTCACCTAGAAGCTAGGTTAGGAAATGAGCTCTCTTTCACACCTTTTCATTTTAGGGTTCATTCAAAAGGGGGTTAAGGGCTTATAAATGATAATGAAAATGGGTTATTTAGGTCCAAAATCCATAGGCAAGGGTCCAAATGAGTGAAAAGTGTCAAAGGCTACACTTTTTGGTGACACATTTAGCCCCCACTTTAGTGAGAGGATGAAATTACTTGAAACTCACACTAAAGTAGCCCAATGGAGATTTTGAATAATGGTGAAGAATGAAGAAAGCAGTCAAGCCCATAGGATTTAAGATTATAAGTCAAAGAGACATCAATGCACAAGATACATTCAAGGGTGGATAATTTGTAGCAAAACAAGATACATGATCATGCGATGAAAAGAACTAGAGGAAAGAAGAATGAGGTGGAAAAAGATGCACTCACTCTAGGGCCACAAAACATCAGGTCGTGCGCAGGGTGAGTTTTCCCAAAGAAGTGGTTTAGTGGGAAAGTCATGCTAGTGTGTCAGCTTCTCATTATATAATGAGAAATTCATGCCAGTGTGTCAGCTTCCCATTATACTAACCATACCAAAGTTACCTCACTTGATAAATTTTGATAAGGAACCACAATGCTTTTGTAAATACTTTTGAATATTATGTGAAGAAATTTTGTTGAAGGGGATTTTGCTTTGTTCATGTAAGGTCTTCTTCTTAGGGAGCATTGTGCATAATTTCTCTAAGAGAGGACAAATCAGGATGTCATATTGTTATCTATGGGATGCCTCATTCTCATCAGGACACTTCAGTTGATCATACACTCTTGGAAGAAATCAAACCCAATGACACCACTAAGAAGAGGACACATCACAGGAAAAAGAGAAATCACACCATGAAATTTTGCAAAGAGGATGTCGTCTATGTATGCCCCCACTTTAAAGTGATTGCTAACACTATTACTATGAGAAATTGCTTTAAAGTATCCAAGGATAGAAGAAGAAAGACATGAGATCCAACTTGGAAAGCCCTATGCTAATTCATATATTTCCCAAGTAAGCTACATCATGAAAAGGGGTAGTATGTCATGCGATTCAATCTTAAGACATGTCATCCACATCCCAAGCTTGCTCTTATAAGTTAATGGAAGGCTAATGACTAGTCAAGAGAGACAATGACAAGTGACATACGAGGACAAGGCTACTTAACCCATTAACCCCACTTAGTGTAGGACAAAGGTGATTCGGGGATGGATGATGGTATGTTGCTCCTTGTGAAGGATGAAAAATATGCAATAGTGAGTGTGCTCTGACCCTACAACTATTACAAGGCAAGGATCAACAACTATTGTTATTTGTGTGGGTAAGGAAACAAAGTTTCATCTAAGTTGGCCTTGATAGTGTAGACTTTTTCATATATGTGAGTAATGCCATTGTAGCTTGGATGTTGTGAGATTTTGTTCTTAGCTAGGTGATAGATTAGAGGATTGAGTGGGGAGAAAAAATGAGGCTTAGAAGATGCAAAATGAGGTGAAAAACCCTTATTTATATGATTTGTGCCCTAATTTCCCTGAAATAACACCATACAATCCCACATTAGGGTTTAGGAGACCAAATCCCAAAATAAATTTAGGTTAAGTTTGATTTTTATGCCACACGGTACTAGGTCACCCAAGGTAATGACCTAGTCCACCTAGAAATTTTTGATTGGTTTTCGAGGATTAAAGTATGATTATTGTTTCTTGTCGGGATTATCTCATGAAACACACTAAGATAGGACTTATATGTACATTAAGGAGTCATTATAACATAAGAAAGGGCTGATTTAGTGATGAAAATCCTAGGAAAATGTGAGAATTTATTACAAAAGCTTACAACACTTTGGCACAAAGCTTGGATAGGGGTAAAAATAGGCTGAAAAAGGTCCAAAATTTTTAAGCAAGGGTCCAACTAAGTGAAAAGTGTTAGGGATACACTTTTTGGCGACACATTTAGCCCCCACTTCAGTGAGAGGATGAAATTTCTTCAAAATCACACTAAAGTAGCCATGTGATTTGGATGGTGAAGAATGACAAAGACGAAGTAGGTAGTCAAGCCCCCAGGATTCGAGATTCTAAGCCAAGAAGACATCAATGCAAGAAAAAATTAAAGGGTGAATGAATTACAACAAAACAAGATGCATGCCATGACAAGGAATTTAGTGAAGAGAGGCAGGAAAGGAAAAAGGTTGGATCAAGCTTTGATCATTTGTCCAACTAGTTGTGCATCAGATCTAGGTTGTTTGTCCAAAATAAGATATGTACTCACTTTGGGGCGATGAGACTTATTGTTGTCTGCTAAGTGAGAAGGCCCAAATGGTGGCTATGGGGAAAGTCACGTTGCTTGGACTTCCTGCTCAAACCATACCAAATTTATACCTTCTGATAACTTTAATAAGGTGCCACAAAATAAAATGATTTTTGAAATGATGATGTAAGGAATGTTCAAAGGGATTTTTCTTTTTTCGTGCAATGTGTCATCTTTAGGAACATCATGCATAATGTGTCCAAGAGACGAAAAGTGCAAATGAAATTATCTTGTATCCAAGAGAGGAAGGACTCATCTTGTATGCAAAAGAGGAAAAATGCAAAGTCTCATCCTAAGCAAAATTGTACCTAATCTTTCCAAGAGAGGGAATCAGAAGAAAAAGAAAACCGCACAATGAAATGTTAGTGGTGATGTATGCCCCCACTTTAAATCAGTTCCTAACACCATTACTGTGAGAAATTTCTTTAAATTAGAAGAAGGAGAGGAAGACATGAGAGCTTGTTTAGAAATCCCTATGCCAAGTCATATGTTTCCAATAAGCTACGTCATGAAAGAGGGAGTATGTCACATGCGAGTCAACTTAAGACATGTCATCCACATTCCAAGATTGCTTGTATATGTTCATGAAAGGTTAACGATAAGTTGAAAGAGACAAGGACAAGTGACATAGGAGGGAAAATGCAAACCAACCCCTTACCCCCACTTAGTGCAGGACAAGAGTGAGCCGAAAGGATTGATGAGATGCAAGTTAGAGTGAAAAGCAGTATCAATTAGAAGAATTTGGTGCCCTCATAGAAGGGATAACACCAAGCTCCTTAAAATGTTTGATTTTTCTACTCAAGGCCTTACACTCATTGGTGGAATGACCATGAACTCAATTGTAGGCACAAAAGGAATGTTTGCTGGAACATTTATTTTGACTTATGGGAGGAAGAGAGATCAAATGATCTTGGAGGGGTCTCAACAAGATGCCCCCTTTATCAAGGGTAGAAGGTGGTCCATTATTATGTAACAAATACTGGTCTTGCTTATTGTAGGATGTCATACTTACACAAGGCACTGTAGATGGTGATATTTTGTATGCTCTTGTAGAAGAGTATGTAAAATATGAATCAGTAGTGGGTTGCGAGATGACATTGGCATTAAGAAAAGAGTCAATTATTGGTTGCCAAGGATCACTTTCTAAGGTTGGGTTAGAAGGGTGATATGGAGTGGTGTGATGTTGGAGGAAGGTTTGATGATTTTGATGAAAGGACAAAATCCAAGACCATGATTTGTTGTTTGCGTAGGAGGCTCAACAGGGTTATAGATACCTTGTTTGTTAGCACCACTTCATTTTCCACTATAGCCAAGTTGTTTCATGAGCTCATAACTTTTTCCATAGAGATTTTTAAGATTTTTTTGATCGGGTGAGGGTTCATTTTTGGCTTCACTGGTTAAGGTAGTTAAGGTGGATGCTTGCAAAGGATCAGTTGAGTCTTGTGTTGACAATATTGCATTTTTCTTGTTAGAGTATTTATGTATGATTTTTGATTCTCCTAGTAAAGGAGGTGTGAATTTTAAGGAACCCCAAACATCATCTGAGGATGTTGGTTGTATGGGTTCCTCTGGTTTGGTTGGTGTAGTGGTGAAGGGGTTGGATTTGTTTTGCTCAATTTTTAAGACACTATAAGGCTTAGGATCAAACTCAAGTGTGTAGACTTTGTTGTTGTAGATGTACTTCATCTTACGATGAAGAGTGGAAGGCACCCCATTCATAGCATGAATCCATGTCCTGTCCAAAATGAGATTATATGAAACATCATTTGGCATAACATGGATTCTTGTCTAATGTGGCCATTCCAACTATAAGAGGAAAATTGATCATACCAAGTGTATTTTTTCCTTTACTGTCAAATCTACTAAGAGATAAGGAGGTAGGTTGAATGGTTGATTTATCAATATGGAGTCTATCCAAGAGATTTACATACACAGATTAACTATAGAGCCATTATCAACAAGGGTTCACTTGATCCCTATGTGTTTGAATTGAGATATGACCATGAAGGCTTCAGCTTGTTTTTGCACTTCCAAAGGAGGGACCTCACTTTGGTGAAAAAAATTGTAAGTGTTCAAGCCTTGAATCATATCTTCTATGTAATTTGTTTGTGGATTAGAAGGGACATGAATTTGTTATAAGGCTTCCTACATCATGTTGTGATAGTGAGGCGAGGTTTGAATAAGGTCCCATATAGATATCTTAGTAGGAGCATTCCTTAGTTGGTCAACAAGGTCATACTCCCTAAGAATTGAATTTAGGTGAGGGGAAGTAGGTAAGATAGGAGGAGAGGAAGGTAAGGATGTTGAAGTTGGTTGGGGTGGGTGAGTATTATTTCTTGTGTAATGTGTATGAGCAATGGTATTATGACTCAATTGCTGCAACACATTATTCTTAGGTCAATGATGGGATTAACAATTATGGTAGGATTAGGAGATGGATCTATTTGATTATCAAAGGTCTTATTCTCTTGTTCCATACAACCTACCTTTGTAGGCGAGCTTGGAAGAGTTTCATCACATGCTTCATCACAAGGATAAGAGGCATCAAGAGAGGAACCACTATAATTTTCAAATAGGTTATCCCAAAGGGTGGGAGCATGAGCAAAGGGAGGGTCAAAAGTCTCATTACTTGTAATTGTTGTATCTTCTAACACCAACCTATCCTCTTGGCATTGAGGAGGGGTATTAGGAGATGGACAAGTTTGAGGGTCATGGTTATAGAGACTAGGTAAGGGGATGATGTTATCATTTTTTTGTTTAATGGTTTGCAAATGGGAAGGGGGAAGAGGAAGAAAATCAAGACCATCATGATCTTCAATGGTTGTGTCTTCTTTCCGCAAGATATCTTTGTCACCAATGGGAGAGATATTAGGAGAAGAATAATTATGATTATCATGATTATCAATCATTGTATCCTCATCAGTCAAAGCTTTATTGGATGAGCTAGAATAGATGAATTCATCAAGGCCTTCATCTAACATATCCAAATCATCACTACAAAAGGGCTTAAGAAGGGTGTGAGTGAGTGCATGTGATGTTGTGTATGTGTTTTCTAAATATTCTGATTTAAATGATCTAGGAGCTAATGTTGCAAATAAAACTAACTTAATGTTATCCACAAGTACCATGAATGCTATTTAAAATGTAAAAATTTCTATGTAAACTTAAAATTCAATGCAAAGGCATAGAAGGAAAGGAAATCTTCAAATTTTAAACAATGTAATTTACTAATTATATTTTGTAATTGTCTAGAAATAAAATGTTGGAAATGCAAAATTGAAAATGTACAATGCATGAAATGAGCTAATTAATGCTAGATTTATTGAAATGTATGCTACAGAAACACAACCCATTAATATAGATCTAGGTAATGACACAAAATAGAAGCATAAAAATAGGGTTTTTAGCTCTATAAAGGGCAATTTCAGAGGCCTAAAGTGACTAGGTCGCCCAGGGTGGCGACCTAGTCCACCTGGTGATGTTTTTCAGATTTTGTAGATGTTTTGTATTGATTCAAGTGGTTTCTATATGGGGTAATGTAGACCGAACATGAAAATACAAAATTTAAAAAAAAAACAATGATTTAAAAAGCAAAAATGCAATCTACATGAACTTTTCACTAATGCAAATTTTAAAAGCCCTAGAATGCAAAGTAAACAATGAAATATGCAATCTAATACAAATCTAAGATGAGAAAGAGATACAAATCAGAGAAGAGGGTTCAGATGTCAGGTTCACCAAAATGAACCACCAAAAATGAAGGGAAAGCGGATTCCCCAATGAGCTCTCTTTCACACCTTTTCATTTTAGGGTTCATTTAAAAGGGGGTTAGGGGCTTATAAATGATGATGAAAATGGGAATCTATAGGCAAGGGTCCAAATGAATGAAAAGTGTCAAAGGCTACACTTTTTGGCGACACACAAGCATATGAAAATAGTATATGCATACACCACAATTATTCAATAGTAAAATAATGAAACCCATAATGCACAATGAGTATTGTGATCCTATCTCATCATATCCTATGATACCTATTATTTGCAATTGAGGTCATTCCTCCATAATATATGAAATATTTCTTTGGGTTGTGTATTTTGAGAGGGATGATTCCAATTCCATGAACCCTCATAGAAGATGAACATGAAACAATAGATTTATCGAGAGCTTCTGCTTTTTCATTCACACTTTAAACACCTTTGGCCTATAAGAAGGGTATGTGCAGGATCATCATGGAAAAAATAGGCCCTTAAGTGGCAAAAAACTCAAAAAAATCAGAGTTAAGCAACTTGACATAAAAATTTGAATAAGTTATCTATATTATTTCAAAAATATGTAAGAATAGAATTTGTAGGAAATTGAATGTAGTTTCTAAATTACTAGGTTTATTTATAAAAAATAAAATCTATTTGGTGAAAATTTGAAATTTCAATAAAGTAGTACTTAAATTTCAGTGAAAAAATAAGAAGTAAGTGTCTATCTGACCACCCTAACCACATTAAAAGGATATATTTTTTTTATAATATTTTAGACATAAGTAGAGGACTCATGTTCGAATGTGATGCATATTCTTTTGTAATTTTTTTCCAAGTAAATAATTAATTATAATTTTTTTATGAAAATTATTAAAACATATAAAGAATCGTATGTCTGACAACCTTAACTTGGTAAAAAATTCATGAAATTGATTTTTTTATTTTTTAATCTTATAGTATGTGAAGCATAGAATGTGACTCATGTTTTGGATTCAAAAAATATGTTACCGTTTGAAAGCTATAGATGTTTTTCAATTAGCCTAAAAATCAGGACTTTAGTCGTAATTCAATAGAAAATGAATAATAATTATTTATTAAATTTAAAGTAAAGAATAACTTATATTGGTGGAATGCTCAGAATCTCCTTTCAAAACCCTTTTCATTTCATCAATTTTGGGTAAAATAAATGTCGTCAGCCACATACCCATCATATTGCCACTTTTTGGCCCATCATGATCCTGCACATACCCAGAAACAATTTGAAAAATTAATGTATGGATGGAAACAATAAGGTAGTATGATATATACAAAAAGATATCATTTATATGTGCCTCTAAAAGAGAATTCTTCAACTCAAAGAGCTTCCATATTGTGAAGCCACACATGCACTCTTTCACAATTTTTGACTAGGACATCCAAAAGGAACTATGCAACCAGCAACAATGGCCTTAAAAATGTTGACTCTCACACAATGTTTTGGGTGAAAAAATCCATGGGTAAGAGAATCTCTACTAACATCACTTACAATGCCTTTGCCAACTAGTTTATGCTACCTCCAAAGATCAACATGATCATCAATCTTAAAAGTGATTTCCTTGAAATTTATCATTTGTTCATCAATAGGATTTGGTTGTAATGGATATGTCACTTACATGAATCATAATTCAAGTCATATAAAAGGATTCATAAAGAAATTAGAATAGAAGGATGGATGTGTTTTGTGTTGGTTTCCGATATAGATGGCACACCGTTGCTCTCCTCATCCACATGTCCATCTTTATTACCTTGTCCCATTTGCAAGCCAGTGCCCTCCCCATCCTCATGTCCATATTTATTACCCTATCCCACTTGAAATCCAGTGCTCTCCCCATCCCCATGTCCATATTTGTTTCCCTATCCCACTTGAAGGCTAGTGCTCTCCCCTTCCTCATGTCCATCTCTGTTAGTGTCTCTCATTTCCATTGCAACCACATGGCCAATAAGGTCAAGGCCAACACTTCATTGTTCATCCTTGCCCTATAATAGGAGGAATTGAAATGTCACATCAAATTCAGATGCATGCAACAAATTCATTGAAATAATCAAAACAAACATTAAATAGAATATTTTTAATTCACTATTTCTTCTTGTTTCTTCATGTCAAGGTCCCTTGAAATTTTTTATCTTATACACTCCTTATTCTCAATGTTAGATGGTGGGTCAGGAGGAACACCATCATCTTGTGATTTCATAGGAACTGATTCATCTTCCAAATCACCAAAACCCTAATCGAGGATATGACTCCATTGTTCATCCTTGCCTTGTAATAGTAGGAATTGAAGTGTCACATCAAATTCAGATGCATGCAACCAATTCATTGATATAATAAAAAAAAAAATTAACTAAAACATTTCAAAATTATAGTTTGTTCTTATTTCTTCATGTGAGGGTACCTTGAAACCTTTCACCACTTAAATTCCTTCTCAATGTCAAACAATGGGTTGGGAGGAACAACATCATCTTGTGCTTTCATGGGTACTGCTTCATCTTCCAAATCAATAGTACCTTGATTGAGGCCAATATTTTATTGTTAATTCTTTCCCTATTATAGTATGAATTTAAATGTCACATCAAATCTATATGCATACAATCAATTCATTTAAATAATTAAAAAAAACATTAAACATAAGATTTTGAAATCACCATTTGTTCTCATTTCTTATTGTGAGGGCGCCTTGAAACTTTTGACCCTATACACTCCTTCTTGTCAATGTTAGATGCTAGGTTGGGAGGAACAACATCATCTTGGGATTTCATGGGCACATCTTCCTCTATTGAGTGAAGAGTACTCTGCTAGGTGGAAAGAACTCCTTGTCAACCATCAACTTGTCATATCATATAAGTTAACGTTAAGTGGACGTTGTATAAACCAAAACAAAAAATATGAAACAACCAAATTTTAGATTTAACAATTCAATTCCATATTAGCATTCTATCCTTTCTCTTTGTCTCTTGCAATTTTAATATTTATTTTGTTATTTTCTCCTTGTTCACCTTCACCTCATCCTTTCCTTCTATGGGAAGTATATGAAAGCTTTGTTTACCATACTTTTTACAGACCCTTTCAATAACAAGATTTTGTTGGATATTATGTCAAATCTTCAGTTGGTACTCCATATTATCCACCTTCTTTCAAAGATACTTTTTCAATTTCTCAAGGGGAGGAGGGGGGTATTTCCTCCCCTCGTCCACTTTGGCCACACTTTGGTGGCATGAGAAAAGGATGCTGGTGATGTTGAATCCTATGCATGTTGAACAATTTCCAATCATGAAATTTTCACATACATTGTTCTACAATACAATAATATGTGTATCTCGTATTCTCCACTTCTCTTATATATTAAAAAAAAACGTACACAACAAATTAAAAAAATGAAATAGCTTAATATATTTGATATTAAAATAATTTGAATGCACAACATATACACATAGCCAAGTGATGCAATAATTGAGTTATCCGTCCTCCACATCACCTTGTGCTTCATTCACACCCTCCCCATCCTTAGGGTTGGCCTTTGTATGCTCTTCCTCTTTGTTGTCGACTATGGAAAGAGTGTGATGGTCTTTCTAATTATCATCTTGAATTGAAGGAATGATATACTATCAAAATCAACATATTTGTAATAAACATGAAATTTTCTAACTCGAATTATAAAGCATTTCGATTGATGCATTGCAAGTAAAGGGCAATTAGAAGTTCACAATCAATTACTGAACACGTCGTTTCCTTAGTGTTCAAAATTTTCATAAAATGAGGGGATGTACTCTATACAATAACTACTACCTCCTCATTAAAACATTCCCACTTTCTATTCAACATCATAACCACTTATGAGAGATTAAAATTATAGATTTGATTGAGTCTTGAAATTAGCAGTTCTTACCTACACTATTGTCAAATGTGACCGTCCTGAACAAGATGCACCACTACACACCCTCTTAGGAGTGTCAACCACATCAACAAAATTCATCACTATATGAAGTACTTTACCTTTTAAATCATGTATCCTTGGTTAGCTGTAAAATGTAAAATCATTGCAAGTGCTACAAATCATTAAAGTTCCAAAATTTATTGCACCATCTGCTATAAGAAAGCATATAATTTTTCAATTATAAGAGGAATTTAAAATGCAATTATTACTATACCTAAGACTTTTGATAAATTTTGAAGGTGCCATTCATTACATTCTTTCTATCTAAATTAAAAGAGGTTTTCAATAGATTCATACTATCAACAAAATTGCAATTTGGAAAAGTGATGGTGTTATGAAATCTAAAACACACATAGTGTTATAAAACCCTATACATGTAACAACCCAATTTATTAGTCACCCCTCAGCTTGATTTGGTTTCAATTATGTAAACGCCACCCCCAAAATGAAATAACTCACAACCCACTTTGTTTTCCAACTTGCAATTATTTTGTACATTTATTTTACAATCACATGAGGATAGTAAATTGCAATTTATACCATAACTAATAGTTGTAAATTTTGAAGGTGCCTTTCGTTACATTCATACTGTCTAAAAAACAAAATATTTTAAAGACATTAAACTATTATGTGAAATTTTAGGTTGGAAATCATTGGGTGTTGTAAATCCTGCAACACACATACTATTCTAAAAACCTTTACAAGTAACAACCTAATTGGTTACTCACCGCTCACCTCAATTTGGTATGTTTTTTGATTTCCTTGATAACATTTTTCTTTCTAGATAGCAATAATTTAATGAAATTGGAAAACACAAGGTGTTAAGAAACCTACAACTGACATAGTGTTGTAAAACCCTCTACACATAGCAACCCAATAGGTTAGTCACCCCTCAATTCAATCTAGTTAGCTCTATGTATCCCACACCTACAAATCCTCCTCATCCTCTCAAGTGTTTAGATTTAAACATAAAGAATGAAACAACTAAAAACCCACATTGTGTTTGACAATCTACCATTATTTTTTGCATTTCTTTCTTTTAATCATACAAATAAATTCAAATACAATTTATTTTGTATCTAATAGTTATATTATATATCTTGAAGGTGAACTTCATTACATTATTACTATGTATGGGACAAAAGGCTTCAAATACATTCATATTGTCAATATAATTATTGGTGGATGATACATAAAAGTATCCAAATTCACTTGAGGTGTGACCAAATAATTGGGTTCTTACTATGTAAGTAACCAAAATGTTGTCATTACATTCACATTGTCTATGTGTGTTGACCTTGTTGTTGCATGAAAACATCAACCTATCAATGGTCGATACAAGCGTCAAATAAGATGCATGATAGGCAGTTAAACCATATAGTGAATCACATGGTCAACATTAACTAAGGGGTGGAAGTTCCAAGCTTGAGATAATCCCCCCTCATCATGACCACATGATTTGAACCCACTGCTTGTTTGTGATACCAATGATAATAAAACTCATCATCAAACCTTATAGTGTTGTTGAATTTTAACACAACAAGCAACCATTCCTCGACAAGACCCATGTGATTACTAATTCAAGATCCCCTATTAAGGAATCTCATAAATTTCATGAATGGCTCCTTGGGAAGATTGTGCTTCTAGATTATTACTATTGGTTTAAAGGATTTCTTTCAAATGCATCCATCTACGAAAAGGTCTCACATATCTCGTTAAAAGTGAACTAGCTAGTCACAAAAATTTACAATCTCTATTTGTAGATTGTGACATTGAATGTCCATGCTCATTTTTTCCCATACATTGAAGACAATCAAAGAAATTAGCAAAATTATGTTATTTGACATCATTACAGTTTGGCCCTTTTCTGTCAATTCTCCTTAACATATTTTCTTACAACCTATACAAGACACTCAATGCCTCTATTCGAGCGGGGACATTACATGGAAGATACCAGTCGTAGTTGGTTAACCAACTAGAGACACATGATTTAACATTACGTGACATATTGTATAGCTAATGCTGATCATCAAAGCTTGCACCTCTCCGATAGCCTAATGGGAAATTCAGCGAGTGGGGGGCCAATTTGTGCCTAACTGAATACCTCCAAGATTTTTATAGAAAGTCGGCTCTTCCCTAAATTTGGAGTAAAAGGTAGAATGAAATGTAAATATAAAACATGAAAATGATGATGTGCTAAATCTTTTACAACATTTGAAAACCAATTCTTTTTATATGAATGATATATTAGACACAAAATTCCACAACCCTTCATTGTTTGGAAGAGAATGAGGAGCAAAGGCTAAATACAAACACAATGAAATATTTCAAATCTCCCCATGGTAAGTGTTCATTAAGGTCAGATCAAGTATAAAAGTTTCAAAAGTTGACAGAAAAACATCTAGAAATTGCATAAACCCTTCCTCTTTTTATAACATAATATGAAGAAACAATAACCCTTAAAAAAGTGGAGAAGTTCAACAAACATAATCCAATTCCTATAGGTTATTACTATATAAAATAAGCTTACAACATGGAAATCAACTACTCAAACTATTTGAATTAATATTAAAATAGTATTTTATTCTGAACAAAAACATATAGAAGGATATTGACAAAGGCCATAACATGCATAGTTTGAAAGATTTATTCCAAAAAAATAATGCTTAAATATCAAATTAACTTTAAAACAAAGGTTGGATTCCACTCTAAAAATAATTTGAGTAAAAAAAATATAACATACCAGAGAAAAGTAGTGTTCTACCAAATTTTAACTTCTCAAAATACTTCTATAACTAAGGAAAACTAAAAGAACTTTTTTTTTTTTTTAAATGGAACTCCTTCCTTCTGTCATCGCTTCCTTTTTATAGTTGAAAAGGGAGAATCACTACCAACATCCCAGAAGTAATTATTGCTAGATTTTAGCATCTGATAGCTCTCGATCCAATTGTAGATCTCTGATTAGCACACAAAAATATTTTCTCATTAATTTTGAACTACCTCATTTATTTCATTTAGATATTTAGCAAAAATTGCTATCTCAAAATAATCAAATCCTAGAAAATAGCATGGAAAAATCTTGTTGACCAATCACATAGGTTGATGGCATTGAGTTGAAGGTTCCAACTTGAAAATAAGGAAAACACAACATGCTTTGAAAAACTCCAAAAATAGATTTCTCCTTTAAAGGGGAACATTCCCAAAGTGATGAGAAGACCTGTTGAGCAGGGGGGCATCTTAGATTTTTGAAAATAGCCTTAGAGAAAATCACCATCGAGATGACACATTCCCCGACTTTCTCCTAAAAGGAAGATGATTAATAAAAGCCATGAAACCACCATGTGGTGCATTTCATGCCTTTCGAAACAACTTTTTCTTAAAGCGTAGACTCATCCTGAATCCAAAAAAATTATAAAGGTTGAAAATCAAAAGAAGATTAAGGAAAAATTGCTTCATAGTTATGGCGACTCACAGGGGTCCTTCACTTGCGGAGGCACGAACCTAGAGCTATGAAAATTCCTAGACTTTGAGGAAGGAATAATGTTGTACCTCTCAATGCAAATCAAAGACTTTCTTAAATGAAAATACTCCCCATCTCGTTGAAAAAACTCCAAGGTTATAATAGAGACGAAAAAGGAGAAAGATCTCGTGCTCGATTTCATCGACGGTGGGCGTCAAGCTCAAACCTGGGAGCTCTATAGAAGTTAAGACCTTTTGTAAAATTGCTTTCATGATATTATCAACTAATAGCACATCTCCATCCATTGATAAAAGAGGAGGCAAACCAAAGCTAAGTAGAACATTGAAAACCTTCTCAATCTCATTGACCCTTATGTTTTACATTACCTAGATTTGGAAATTAGATTTTGTGATAATGTGACTTGGGGAGCATATACCTATAGGATTTGGTTTCCCATAGGTCCAACCTTTCTATTTAATTCTTGGGCATCCCTTAAAAACTGTAGGGTTGGCCTGAGAATGGTAACTACAACTATGATCCATTCCCAATGCATGGAGATCAACTTCTTCAATATTGGGAGGGTCCCATACCCTTGTACAATAGTTAAATCCTAATGGAACTGAAGCTCTCTCACTCTTACATTCTCCTCAATTTTATTCTTTTCTCGACATGCATTTGTTAATTCAAATTTCAATCTTCTAATCTCTTGGTCATGAGCTTCCAGAGTCGACATGATCTCATATTTCTCTTGCCTTAACCTTTTCGCTTCTGCTTGGACCTTTTGTACATTGTTAGAAGCTTGAGATCAAACATCGTACAACTCTCTATGTTTGTTTTCATTATTACATTGGTATTTTTCATTTTTCTTGTGCTCAGTAGCAAGCTCAGCTCTTAGCTTTTCAATTTCAACATATAACTAAACATGTTCACCTTGGGCCTCCTCGAGCAACTTAGTTGATTTTCTTTTCTGATTTTGTATCTATCTTATGCAGGCCATCTCGACATCTTTGGCCTTGATCTCTATGTGCATTCTTCTCACTGCTTCCCTTACATTTATCAACTTTGCATCATGCTTCTTCATTTTTTTGTCCAACCTTTCATGATTTGCATATAACACATTCTAGGTGGCCTTGGCTAGGACCACCTTATCGCATGTACAAGTATCATTTAAATCCATACTCATGGCTCTGATGTCATAATCTTCCCTCTGCATTTGTCCCTCAAGCTTTGGCATGAGCGCCTTCATGGTAGTGATCTACAGAGAATTTTTTCTCTTCATTGAAGCAAGCTTCAATCTTCTTGGTAGCTAGTTGTGTGGCATTCCTTAATTGTCTTTTCGACTTGTTGGCCTCCTAAGTCTACTTGGTTGCATCAAAATTCTCTTAGAGACTTTGAGGGGTATCAATTCTTTGTGTGACAATGGAAGTACCTAGAGGGAGACCGAAAATGGTGATGGAAGGAAAAACCTTAGATATATGAGAATGTAGGGAGGAAAATTGGAGTGTTATCATGAAAAATGGTGGGATACCAAATTAAGATTTGGCAAGGGGAAAACTAGTCGGGGTGAAAAGAGAAAAAGGTGGAAGGAGAGATGTTTTCCTAGAAGCGAATGGACCTTGAGTGATGAGAAACATGGATTTTTCAACTCTTTCAATGGGGGCCCTTGAAAAGGTGATCAAAGAATCAATAGTGGCCAAATAAGATGCTACTCATTTAGCATGTGGGGCTACTTCACAAGGTTCATTATTGAAAATGGTCAGGGGTTCATTAAGGACCAAAAGATCGAGGTATGTGGATGAAGGAATCTTCACCATAGATGAGGGCGAAGGAGTAACCAGAGATGCAAAGGTAGGAAGAAGAGAGGGAGGAAAACTTACCTCAGCCACAATAGCCAAAACACCTTGCAGAGTAAGCTCCACTTATTCTTCTCCTCTAAATGGAATACCAAGTCTGCCTAGATATTGGACTGATCTCCTCTTTGCATGATCAAAACAAGTACATTCTAATCCTTTGACGGTCGATCTCATTGAAATTTGGCCTTCCATAACAAAAACATACCTTCTTGGTGATAGTCTGGTTCTTTCCCTTTTCTTTAGACACTGGAAAAGGAAGTGACTTGTGAGTCCTTTTTCCTCGATCCCTTCCTTTTGTCTGATTCTTGGGGTCAAAAAGCATGGTGAAGGAGTTCCTTGTATCTAATCTCATGACTTGCCTCTGGATTTCTATTGTCAGTATCGACCTCTTCATCATTGAAAATTTCATCATGTGGCTGCAATTCTTCAAAGAGGGCATTGAGGCACCTAATCTCTTGTCAAAACCTCCAGAAAAATTCCTTTTTCCATTCTGACCACCCCAAGTGTTTCAATTGCATGATAAGGTATTTACCCATTGGGAGGTTCTTCTTATACTCCACCTACACTACAAAAATTTATCCATGCTGGTCATTTGAATGGTATTTATTCCAAGTCAACATATACTTCTGGCCTTTCCTTAGTATGATTTTTCCTCAACTCAAAATACTCTCAACTCTCATGTTTCAAAGTCAGGAGGTGTCTTGTCAAATTGTAGTCCGATGAGTCATAAATTAGAGCCAAGCCTAAGAGCGCCATCTTTTTTGTAATCTCACTCTCTATTGTCTGCTTCCCCAATGCCACCTGATTGTAGGAAATGTTAAAGGGGATTGGGTAAATCCATGTCTTATGAATTTTGGTGCCATAGACATTTTTTGCAAGGGTTGCCTAACGACATGCCTCCAAAGAAAAAAACTTATTTGTTACAAATTTGAGGAATATGAAATGTTCCTTGATGAAACCATGGAATCTAATAAATGTAAAATCCTCACCCAAGAAATAATCCACTAGTTTCTGCAAAATATTCATCCATTGTAAGACCTTAGGAGAGAAATGACCCATAGGGCATAGGAGAAAATCCTAAAGTACTGACCTCATAAAATAATCCAAAAACTAGTATTAATCCCATGTTCTTGAAAGCACATGAATCCATACAAAAATAGGCTGATAGAAACCCTTTACATCGAACCTAAACACTGGAAAACTTCTCTCGAGAAACTCAGAATTTTGATGAAAAATCAATTGAACCAAGAAAGAAAAATACCTGAATTTATACTGTCATAGGTCCTCAATTTCTCTAGCATCCCTTTAGCTACTCCATCAACACAATCATAATACTTCTGACTTTTCTCCTTTTTAAGTATGAAAGCCAAGCCCATCTGAAAGGGATGGACTTCATCATCATCAAGGCCATAAATCCAGGCCAACATTGATAAAATAGAATATGTATCTTTCTTGAATTTTCTATGTAAGAGGAAAATAAAAGTGATCTCTCTCTAGTCTTTCCTTCATTTCATCCTCATAAAAGTTTCCCTTTTTGGTTTTGGCATCTTAGAAACTTTCCATTTCTTCCTAATCAAAAAATTTGGTGCCCCAAGTTGTAGGGATACACAACATAACTCATATGGCTATTATAGACATTCTAACTTTTTTTTTGTTGCAAACAATAACTCTTGTCTCCTTGTTCAATATTTTGGCACACCTGTCTACCAACTACGGACATGAGTGTATGGTGGGAAAAATGAACTATGGAAAATCACAATTCTAGATCCAAGATGTGAAACCTTCAAACAACCCATGTTGCATCTTCTTTGGAATACCCCCTCCCTAGGAATTTTAGGGTTAGTCATCAACATTGGATCAAAATATTGTCAGCAAAATCCTACACTGCCTCTCTTCTGATACGATTATCCGGTTGCATTGATTTGGTTTAGTCAAATTTTCATTCTTCCGATGCTAAGCCATTGGAAAATAAATTCCTCCCGAAGATATTAGCATAACCTTGCCTTTTGGATGAGGCACCATCCTTTCTACCAAATGTTAATACTTCTTCCATGGTTGTGCTAATAAGTTGTAGAGAGTTTCTTCAATGAAATGACCACTTCCTTTTTTTCTTCTCAGAAAAATATACTTTTGGGTGCAATTAATTCCTTTGCATGTACATGCAGTTAAGGCTCTGTCGTTACCACTAGTCCACTAAATGCTACCCCTGAGCTGATACATGTGGATTTGGGATTTGTATCCCTCAAGAATGCCAAAAATTTTATGAGAATGGAATAAGTACATTCTCCCCACCGCCTGTTTCACAAATAAGCCAATTGCATTGGAAAGCTTGATTTTAGCTATGAGAAATGTGCTTAAGTAGTGCAAGGTAATTTTGAAAAGATGTGCCTCTTTAATTTGTCAAAACTTAATGTTTTAATCCATGTCTTTTCATATATGAAAGCTAGGTGGTGCTAATGATGGTAAAGGAAACATGTCGACGATCAACCTATAAAGGCATTTACTCCCAATGCCCAAATTTATCTTTCAAGAACTCTTGTCATATTTTTCATATGATTCATCTCCTGCCCTCTGGTTGCTTTGGTATTCATTTTGTTGTCGTCTAGCCAAAAATAGAATTCCCATTGGTTAGGTTTCCTAATAAATCTTTTCCTTAAATAACTATGTCACCTTATTACAATATTCATTCCAAAAATAGCCTTTTAAGTTTAGCGAGATTTTCTTGCTATCTCCCATTTCGCTACACTTTGTTGCTTTGTCATAATTTCAGCTAGCCTAGGCACTCCAATTTGGCTTCTACCATGGAGGCCACAATATTCCTTCATGGGGGAGGTCACCTATGACAAAATTAAGCACCTAGTGAAGAACTATGACTGCATCTATACCATTGTGTTCAAGTGGGTAGTTGACTTGGCCTATATTGAAGATGAGAACCATTTGAGAAGTAACTATAACATTGTTTGTCAATTTTTTTCCTCCCTAATAGACTTGAACATCACCAAGCCCATGATAATTGAATTATGCCACCAAATGTTTGACTTCGTATTGCTAGAAGGGCTTTCTGAAATTGTGCAAGTGGCTATCCTTGGTGTTAGCATTTTTAGCACCATGGACATCCACAAGCATGTTGATTATGGGATAGACATAGCCCATTCACCTTTCCTCATTGAATTCCACACCATTGACCTTGATGGGAATCATTTGATGTCTCTACCAGTGGCCACCTACCTACTATGATAGTATAGTGTGGAACATGTTTCAAGGATTGACTAGAGGAAACACTTTGAGTTTCTGGTGTACATTCATGGTGAAGAGAAATGAGATCTATGCTATGTCGAGCTTGCATGTGCTATGTGTTCACCCCCCTTTTTATCCTGAAAAAGAAGAAATAGAAGAAGAAGAAGAAGAAGAAGAACCTGACGATGAGCCGCTTTGACTGTATAAAAATGGCTAGAGGCTTAGCTTTACTATTTTTTGCATGTTGGCTCTTTTTGGGTTTGCTCAAGAGAGATTCATGTTTAAATCTAAGCCTCGGGCTTGTATTACACTGTAAATTTTTTGATGAATATAATATAATACAATACTTTTTCAGTTCCTCTATGTCATTCTCATGGCTTATTCTCAAAATTAAAATGTATTTACAATTTTATTTACATGTGGTACATAACTGTGAATTTTTTTAAATAACTTGCACATTTTAATGTAATAATTTTAGATAAATATTGTTCACTGATATATCTATAATGTTACCTTCCATATCTTAAAGCTCATATGCATTATTTTCCTTGCACGCATTGATACAAAAGGGTGCCTTCAATATCACTTAAATTTTTTTATGTTGACCAGTTTTCTCAATGTGCTCATCATACTTTAGCACTAGGATCCCTTCCCTGAAATCTAGGTTAGAGGTATTTTTATTGAACCATAGTTTTACTATTTGTTGGCAACCGATCATGGCTCCATAATCCTTTTCTTTATCTTCCTCGATTTTGAGGACTTCCACCAACCTTAATTCCATCCCACCACTTTATTCAATCTCCAAGTATTTTAGTTGTTGCAAGGTAGGGATCTCTATGGAAACAGGTCAAACTACCTCTTTTCCATATACTAGTTCATAAGGAGAGGCCTTCAAGATCTGGTTGTGTATAATCTAGTCTATCCATAGAGTAGCTCACTAGTGCTTATTCTAATCCCTTTGTCACTTTAACTTTATGCACTTGATCAACCTAATTAGGTTTTTGTTGGTTGACTCCGCTAACCCATTTCCTTGGAGGTAGTAATTTGATGAATTTTTACAACAAACCCCATGTTTGATAGAAAAATATGACATCCCCAAACCTGAAAAATCCTATGCATTATCAGATATGATCGCTTTTGGAAAACCAAAATTGGTTACCAGCTCTTGAAGTAAGTTTACGATCTCACCCTCTGTAGCATTTTTTAGGGCAAACACCTCCTTTTGCTTTCCGAAGTAGTCAATCACCATAAGGATTGACTTATGGCCAAAACTAGAAATAGGATTTATTATACTAACAAAATGCAAACCATATTGAGCAAAGGGTTCCTTAGTTATTATTAGGCTCAAAGGCAAGGAAAAATTCTTTCTTTTGCCAAAAAAATATTGGCACCAAGTACACTTTTGCACCATATGGTGCACTTCAAAAAATATGGAGGTCCAATAATACCCTGCTCACATTATCTTTAAGGCGATAATTTTGGCAGAGAAATTTCCACCCTCAAGACTACTATGAAATTCATTAAGAACTCTTTCTCCCTATGGATTATTCAAGCATCGGAGTAGGACACGATCATAATTCCTTTTAAATAAGATACCTTCAATTAATACATACCTGGTGCCTTACAATGGGTAGTATCACCTTTTATGAGACAAAAGGTTGGTTGGGTAGTACCCCTTTTTCATATACTATGTTTGATCCATCACCCAAGACTCATCGGACTCAAACCGGTTTGTGTAAACTTGATCAATCTCCTTCTCAGCTATGGAACTTGATTCCTATGCAAGATATTCACATAACCCTCTTCCCTAAAATAACTTGAGTGGTCTAATGTCAACATCATACTCTAGGATCTTGATGATCCAATTTTCCTTCTTCTCAGTTATCTCACCTTTGGTGCTATACTCCTACACACTGGGATGTGTGAAAAGAATGGTGATTGTATTGGCCGACACTAAGTGTTACAACTTTTTGAGGATTTTAATAATGGAAAAATCCTACATTTCAACAAAATTATACCTAGCTTCGTATCCTTTAATATTTATTGAGTGAAATGCAATAGGATGCTCTCTATTATTTCCTTCATCCTTTTGAGTGAGTACCGAAGATATGCTATGTTGGCCATTGTATACATAGAGTAGAAAGTATTTGGAAAATTCCAAGTTAGCCAACACTAGAGTATCAAAGATAGCTACCTTTTTGTGCTCAAAAGTTTCTTTTCCTTCAGGGTTCCATTTGAACATTAGGTTCTTTTTGAGCATCAGCGTGATAGATCTCGCTATGCCTATAAATTCTGAAATGAACCAGCTGACAAAGTTGGTCTTTCCTAGAAAATACTGTAGCCCTTTTTGATTCACTGGTAGAGGTAAATCCATTACATATCTCACCCTTTTGAGGTCTATTTCTATTCCCTCCTTCGATACTACAAAACCAAGTAACTTGCCTTGGGAGCAATCCGAAAACACTCTTTTTGGGATTCAAGGGAATCCCAAACCATTGGCATTTTTGGAAAATATTTTCTAGATGATAAAATTTATCATCCTTTGACTTTGAAAATACTATTAGGTCATCTATAAATTTTAAAATAATCCAATTAATCAATCTTCTAAAAGCAATATCCATTGCTTGCTGAAAATTTGCACCAACATTTGAAAGCTCGAACGACATTTTTGAGTATGCAAACGTTTAAACTTTATTTTATGTTGGTCACCTTCCTTTACATACACCTGGTTATAACCTAAGAAACCATAGAGCAATCAAACCATCTTTGATTTGGCCATATTTTATATGATTTTCTCCATTAATGGAAAAGGGTAGTTATCTTTGAGTGAGGCTTTATTCAAATCTCTAAAATCATCACAAAGCCTAATATCACCATTATTTTTTTGATCTGGTACTATATTAGACACCCAGGTGGAATGCTTAATTGGATATACTATCCTTGATTCATTAAATTTGGTGAGCTCTTACGCTATCAATACTTCGACCTTCAGATTGACTAGCCTTTATTTTTGTCGAACGGGCTTTGATCCTTCGGACAAGTCAATAGTATGTTGAATTATGCCTGGATCATACTCTCTAAGATCATCATAGGTCCAAGATATGACCTTGTCATATTTAGAACATATATCCTTTAGTATTTCCTTATCCTTTCGTGGAGCATCCCTTCTAACTTTTAAATTTCTACTAATTTTGACATCAAGCTCTTCATATTCCCTCATGTCTGTAGTGAACCTCTTTTTTCTATTTCTTATGTCCTCATAGTCAAAATGATTTCTAAGGGAGATTAAACCTCAAGCAATCTTATTTCATTTTAACTAGATAACCTGCCCTTCGGGAGATTATATTCCTAGCTCTGAATAGTCTAAAGCTCTTCCTGATTTCTATAAAAAGGCGATTATCTAAATATCATCATCAAATATTTTCCAGTTTTGATCATTGTTGAGAATCGTTGGTCGAAAAATGATCTATACTACATTTTGCTTTATTGTTGAATTAGGAATTGGTTCAAATTGTGAACTAATTGAAGTCATCTGATCATCGACACTATTTTGATATCGGGGAATGACTTGTATATTAATAGCTTCAAAACTCTCAATCAAATCCCATATCAAATCTATGTGCGACTTCATTCTTGCATTCTTCACAGCCACTTTCCCATGAACCTAGCTCACAACTAACTCTAAATCTCCAAATTCTTGCAATCTATTTATGCCCATTTTCTCTACAAGAATTAGACCATGAACCAAGGCTTCATACTTTGCATCATTTTTGAGAATGAGAACTAAAAAATGGAAAGCCTTGAGGTTATTTGATCCTATCAGGGACACTAGTCTAACACTCAGACAAGAACAAACTTTGCATTTGGCACCATCAAAATATAAGGCCCATAGATGGTTGTCACCAAGATCTTCATATTCCTCCTAATCCTTTATCAATTTCAGAAAGACTTGATTGTCATCTAAGATCACATAGGTTCCTAGTCCCTTTGCTTGAAAGTTGTTTATTAGGTTTGCGTGGATGAATTCAATGAGGATTACCTCCTCTTAAGGAGTTTGGTCACTCATGTCTTCTTCATCTTCCAACATCTGTACACAATATCTCTCCCTTTATGAGAACGAGGTATGTGTTGCTTCAAAGCATAGGACTACAATGTTTGCTATGTGTTATGGATTTAAAGATTCAAATAGAATTTTGATCTTTTCCCCATGTTTGGTCCTTAATATTAGGTGGGACCAATTGAGTTCCAAATATCTACCAAGATTTATGGTGAAATCTCTTGAAAGAAACATCCCACAGACCGAGGGAATGTTTATCACAACTATTTCTTATATGACCATTTGGCTTGGACATGAGAAGAGGGTTAAAGATAGATATTTAATGTGACTAATGATTGGAATCTTCTTCCTATCTAATTGCATGATTCCCCTCTCAAGGGGCTCATACTTAAGTTCTAGGGAATCAACCACTTTCTTTGGCATGACCATTGTACTAGCTCCCAAATTAATCATGTTATTATGCAAAAGCTTATCTCCCACAATAAGTGTTAAAAAGAAAGGTGTGGTCTTTGGCTTCCTTATCTCTTTCTCTTTTACATTGCCCATCTCATTCACTTAAGCTACAAATTTTGAAGCTTGAGGATCTGATGTAGGCTCTTTATATTTATCTCGATCGCATGATGGAGTTGCATCCATCGGAAATATTTCTTCTTCCTTATTTAATTATTCTCAAAGAAACATCTTTTGTTAGGGAATGGATATGACATCCCACAGAGATATGTTAGCAGGCACATTCTTCAATTTTTCCACCACATTGAGTGCTCTGATTGGCTAAACCTTGGGATTAAATGGTGGTATCTATATCATCTTTGGAGGAAAACAATCCGTCATCAATGGAATTGACATATTATCCAACTCCTTTTCTAGCAACGATAGAGTTAGTGGTTGTTGAGTAGGTCGGCTAGTTGCCTATGGAGCCTACTTTTCTTACAACTATGGTTGACATAATTGAGGTCATGCTGAAACTTGTTATACATATTCTCCCATGAGCCTTCTTTTGGATCTTGTGTTCTACTTTGATTGTACTTGTGGATCACTAGTCTCCAGTGCTTCAATTGTGAATACTGCATCTTCTTCCTCCATCCATGAAAATAGTGCTTCATCCCACGCAATATTCAGTTCTTATTCTAAAGAAATGCTTGCATTTGTGCTCTAAAGCAAGAATTTTCCATTTTAGGGGACTCATATTCTTCTATATTCAAGAGCATGCCCTTATTTCTTTGTTTTTCTATCTTCTATTGTATATTTCCCCTCGGCCAATTTCGAGGCATATGACTATCACTGCATGGGAAGCACCATATGTTCTCATCTTTATCCAAGTTTTTCTGGCTTGGGATTAACTCTTTACTCTAGCTATTATTGACTATCTGTAGTTGCATAATGACCAGAACTATCTAGTTTGTGGACATTTCTTGTTGACCTCCTCCTCTTTAGGGTCCTTGGTATGTGTTTTATTGATAATATGGCCTTCCCCTTGGTAGATGTGAGTGGCTTTCCTTGGAGGTGCCACTTGCCCCTCTTGATGAGAACTAACTCATTAGAAAAAGACCACATGAGACTCTTCATATTGTTAATGTTTGTTGCTAGAGAAGAAGATCCTGATGTGCCCAACTATACGACGGGGTACACATACATGGATTGTAGCATGGTTGATGTTTCTACTTGTGTAGTGAAACTTCTTAGAGTAGATTCTTCTTGAGAACCACTAGATATTTCTATGAATATGAGCATCAAAGGTTGTGGGGGAAGCTTTCCAACATCGATCAAACTATTCTCCATATGCATAGTCAAATCATATGCATCGGGTAAGATATCCTCTCCAATAGAGGTTATCATAATTGCAATGTCTAAATTGAAATCCTTCAGGTAGAACATAAACGCCATCATAGCTATGGATCGGGTATTCACAAGGATTCTTTTGCAAGTTTTGTGAAACCTAGTGTTCAAGTTGCTCATGGCCTCTTGTGGGACTCTTTCGATAGTGATTAATTGATGTAGTAACAAAGAGTGATCTCACTACTCTAAGAAGCATTCAAACAACCTTTCTTTGAGTTGATCCCAAGAGTGGATAGAACCAAAAGCCAAAGATCAATACCAATCTTGAGATTTTCCTTTGAAAGAGGTTGCCAACAACCTAAGAGCAATATTTTCCTCTGCTATATCTTGGAGGTGTTCAAAGGGGGTTTTGAAGTTTTCTCTAGAATATTTCAAAATAGACTTGAGGGAATTAGCGGGTATGGAAGGCCACATGTCTAGGGGTGTAGGTGGTTCTAGCGGACTACCACTATCCCAGGTTACAAAATTTCTAGGAGCAGGGGCAAGTACGTGAGCCATGGAGAACAAATTCCTACGAATCAGGTATACTAGTATTCTGATTTGGAAAGTT